>MU186988.1:46776-81116 GCA_016904865.1 Pissodes strobi
TTCTTATAAGGATGTCACTGGGTCCTCTGGGGAAGAGATAGTTGCTCAAACACTGCCACAAACAGGGAGTAAGGGCCTCTACTGTTTCTTCTTTGTATCACTTGCTTCGAGATATTGACATTTCTTACAACTTTACTTTTTTAAGGATGACATCATTAGTGGCATTGCTCTAATGTAGGTCATTTGGAGCGAATGCTGAGCGGGTGCGTTTAGGGAGGGGTGTGTGGCTAATCATTCTTACTCCAAACGACATTGGAATCACACATTAATCGGAGCAAGTTTATGGCCTTCACACTAATTGAGGGGATGCTTTGTTACAAAGATATAGATGAGGAATTTGCAAGACATAAATTTAGCTTAGTGATATTTTGTTTAATATATATGGTATATACGCTGTTGGGAATCCTGCAGTTATTTATTTATTTAACTCGCTCTTTTTACAGAAGATATATATTTAAACCTCTGGCATCTTACTTCTTTCAGGAAAATTTTTATTTTGGAAAATGTGTGTCCAATCGATAGGATAAGGAGGAGTTGTTTATTATTTAGTTTATATCTACGTCTACGATATGTGTCTCTTCTATGTTGCCTAGTTAAATCTGAGACACATGTTATGAATTTAATGTTTTCTGTAGGTGCTACATTGTATTTTAAATTTCAATTTTATTTCATATTTATTTTTCTATCTCTCCTTTGGACATTATTATATCTCTATTATTGGACTAACACATATCGTTTTTTAACTAAAGGAAATAAAATCGGATTTTAACTCAGCTTTAGGCGAAATAAAATCAGAAATTTCATCTCTTAAAACCAATAACCCTAACAATGTAAATTCCGCAACCCAGCACATGAAAATGTCAGCGATAATGTATTGAACGAAATGGCTGAACGTCAAAGAAGATCATGCAACATACTGCTTTTTAACTTTCCTGAGAAGCGCGAACAAGAGGATAAGACTGCAACTGAGGTATTTGTTTCAGTCCTGGTTAATGGTCCTATATAAATCAAGCATATTGCTCGTATGAGCAAAAAGAACAAAAATGGATATCGCTCCCTTAGGGTCAGGCTCAGTTCTACAGAGGATGCTCGTAGAGTGCTTATAAATAAGAAACATCTTGATAGATTCCGAAAAATCTTTATTGATCCTGATCTAACTGATAAACGCCAAAATCTTAACCAACTTAAAAATGAGTTGAAAAAAAGGCAGAGAGATGGTGAACAAAACCTTACAATTAAGCATGTCAATGGTGCTCCCAGAATCATGTCAAAAAAACTAACAGGGTCCTTTTCAGACATGTTAGTCTATTTTCAGAATGTTAGAGGTCTTCGGACCAAACTGGACTCATTGTTTCTCAATGCTTCTTATTCCCATTATAGCATAATCGTATTTAATGAGACCTGGCTGACATCTGACTTCTCTGACAGTGAGCTCTGCCTATATCACCATACAATTTACAGAAAAGGTAGATCAACCGAAACCAACTTATATTCCAGAGGTGGTGTGCTCTTTGCGATACACAAGAGTATAAAAAATAAACCCCTGCCCTCAGCTCCTCATTTGGAACAGCTCTTTGTTTTAATCGGCTCTGGGGAAAAAGAATATATCTTGGGAACAGGGAATTTTCCATCTCGTGCTTCTTTTGAAAGCTACGCAACTTTTAGTGACTGCTTGGATGGACTCTGTGAAGAACTTCCTCACTGTGGCATTTGTTTATTGGGAGATTTCAACCTGCCTCACAGCATTTGGTCCACTGGATAATTTGGCTATGTTGCCTCAGCAAGGGCTCCTGCTCCACCCAATGAAGTTGAAACCTTGGAAGCGCTGACAAATATCTATTCTCTTTACAGCTTATTTCAATAAGTCAACCATATTATATTAAATGAGGCGAATTCTCTGCTGGACCTGGTACTCGTGACAGATAAGGACCTTGAGAGGAGGGAATTGTGCTGCCGGTTAACAGGTATCATCCTCCATTATCATTCACTCAAGTAAGAGAAACAGGGAACTCGTGGGCAACGGGTTTTATAGAGACTTTAAATTAGTTGATAATAATGCTGTCTCAATTTTATGTCTTTTGTTTGGGATGATTTGTTCTTGAATAAATCTCTCAATGATATGATTAACATTTTTTATGAGGCATTGTACTTTTGTATAGACCGTTTTGTACCATTAAAAAGATATTCATCAAAGAAGTTTCCCATTTGGTTTTCCAATGAACTTAAATCATTAATTGTTGAAAAGAAAAAACTACATAAGCTGTAAGTTAACTCAAATTTATATGTAGATTATGTTAATTTCTGTAATGCAAGAGCTGGGTGTAATAAGGCCCTAAAGAGGCAGGATTACCGAGACTATGTTCAGCTTACTGAGATATCCCTTTCCACTAACCTAAAAAAATTCTGGAAGTTTGTAAGCTCCAAAAAAAGGTAGAATCCAAATTCCTAATGAACTTTCTTATAAGGATGTCACTGGGTCCTCTGGGGAAGAGATAGTTGCTCTGTTTGCTGAATACTTTTCAGAAAAGTGATATTTAATAATTTACATCTAAACAGCTTAATTGTTTCTATATCAGGCATATACACTAGGCTGTCAGGACTGGATACAGGCAAGGGTCCAGGTCCTGATGGCTTACCCCCCATATTTTTAAAACAGTTCAGCTTTTTATTAGCACGCCCCCTTTTCTTTATATTTAATCAATTTCTATATTCAGGAGTCTTTCCAAGCTACTGAAAGACTAGTTATAACGTTTATTCACAAAACAGGTGACCAATTACAAGCCTATCAGCATTTTAAGTACCATTCCAAAGATCTTTGAAAGCGTCGTGTGTGATTTTCTGGCTTGTTCTCTTCAATGTCAACTGATTGATGAGCAATTTGGTTTCATTGCCGGCCGTTCCACAGAGCTAAATATTCTGTCATTCGCAGATTTTTTGTCCCGGTCTTTGGAGGAGGAGTGTTAAGTTCACGCATTCTACACTGACTTCTCTAAGGCCTTCGACAGAGTCAATCATCACTTGCTGATCCAAAAGGTGAGGAGGGCTGGGAGTCGATGGGCCTTTGCTACAATGGCTTTACTCCTATTTGACTGATAGAACACAAGTTGTTCAAGTCCTTGGTTTTCGATCCATTGAGATATCTGTTGTGTCCGGTATGCCCCAGGGGTTGTTCGTCTTATACATAAATGATATACCACCTTGTTTTCAACACGGTTTCTTCCTTCTCTTTGCAGACGACTTAAAATTATATCTTAAAGTTAGATCCATAGATGATTGTTTCAGGCTTTAATCGGATCTGGATAGACTTATTGTCTGGTGCAACAACAACTGTAAGGACTTGAATGTCAAAAATGCTACTCAATTTGCTTTAGTAAAAGCAGGAATAGTGTTGACCATTCCTATTACATCAGCAATAACCTTATAGAGTCAATTTCTCATATTAGAGACCTGGGAATTACACTTGATAGTCGCTTGAGTTTTATCTCGCATATTTCTGGGGCAGTTTCTAAAGCTCTTCAAATGTTGGGCTTCATCAGGAGATGTGCTTATGACTTCCAGGGCATCGATTCTATTCGTTTACTATATTGCTCCCTTGTGCGCGCGCATTTGGAATATGGCTCATGTATTTGGTCTCCTCATTGTGATGTACACACCCAATATATTAAAAGAGTTCAACACAAATTCTTAAGACATACATTGTTTAAGCAAAACCAAGCCGGAACCAATTATCAAGACACTGTGATCTATCATCTGATTGAGGAAACCCTGCACATGGACATTTTGCAGCCGAGAAGAAATCAAAAAGATTTGTCACTCTTTTGCAACATCCTTTATTCTCGCAGCAATTGGCATCCATGTCCAGCCGAGACAAACTCGACAAGTGGTTTCTTTTCATAACTCAACACATAGAACTTACTATGCCTTTAACGCTTTTTTCCTAGGGTGGCAATATTGGCTAATCAGTATTCTCTGATCTTGACTTCTTTGATGGGTTCACCAACTTTAGAAGAAACCTTAAATTTTGTGTTAGATGATCAACAACAGTGACACCGTTTCTCTTGTCTTGTCTCAGTTATCCTTTCAACTTTACTGTGTTGTACTTATTTCTTTTTTGTTTAGTCTTGATGTGATATCAATGTGATTGTCAATTGATCATAGCTTAAGGTAGTTAGTAGTAAAAATTTTACATTTACCTGTTTATATTTTTGGCAACTGGTCAACTGACCCGTTGAATAAATGAATAGAATTTACTTTTGATAAAAAAGTTGTATTTTTAAGTTGATATATAGTTTGATTGATTAACGAAAAATAACACCTATTCATAATTTAGGTTGTAATTCCGCGGGCAGCAGTAATGTATGGACATGATCAATTTCATACCTACTTAAGTAAACAGTAAAACAAATACATTTCTAAATATTTTTATTGGGTAATGATTACAACGTTGTCTTTTTATTTGCAATATATGACTAAAATTAATTATTATCTATTTGGCTAGAATCTGACAATTGTCAAAATACTAAACAAATCTGATTTTTATATGTTAGGAATCCTTAATTTGTAAAATTTGTATTGGCGAAAATCAAGGAATGAGTATAAGGTGTCTTCATGTTCTAGTCTTAATTTCTACATTGCAATGGATATACGATATGATTCGTATTACTATGATATTATTGGGAACCACTAGAAGAAAAATAAAGGCCATTACTTTACAAATATGTTTTCTAAATGGCATCTAATGCTCAGAAAGTTTTATTTTCTGACGCCATGCATGTATGATTTGAATAACTAATAATTGGTAAAAAAATATGTCATATAAACATTTCAACTATTAAAAAATAATATAATTTCAGAGAGCCTGATATGTCGTTCCTCTCTGCTTAGATGTCTTAATCTTGACTGTGATTTCAGTGGATTATTTGATTTTTAAAACTTGAATATAACTTAGGTCTCGTCTATCTTTATTTCTACTTGAACACTATTAATTTGGCGCTAATGGAAGGTGGCAAAGAATGAAAATATATCAATTAAACTTACGTTTCTCTTTTTCTCCATTTGTGTTTTGTTCGCTCCGAGAAAAAATTAATATGAATTTTTAGGTCCTTATGTGTGAGATATACGGATTTGACACTGGTGAAGCAGCTATTTTATTAATACTGATGTTATGATTTTTCTATCGGTTCTATATTATGTATCTAGAAGTTTGCTAATCAATTCTGTGACAACCTACATATTTTCAACAAGTAATTAGCTAGCTCAGCAAAAGATTTTTAATACTCTAAAACAAACGTTTCCACTTTTAACTTATTGTTTTAGGTACAATTTCGTTCCAAAAAAAGTATATAGCAAACATTATCCAAACGTGTTTATTTTCTTATCATTCTCAATGTATACCTGTTTAGACCGTGATAAGTTTTTACAATAGTAACACAATTATGCGATAGCGATAGGTTCTAAAATCGGTTCCCTCTCTTGGACCCATGCAGCCCAGTCTTGATTCCGCGTAGCGTATTGGTCGTCGATTTTCGGGTTAATATAATTATCAGTTTCGATGAATGGGGGTACCTAAAATAAATAACACAATTTATGATACAAATTTACCTATGATATCATAATAAAATATAGGATCTTATTTTATATGATGCATAGGCCCTAAGATGATGAAATTGATTTAATAATCCATAGAGTTAGGTATATGAGTTTAAAAGTAACTTCTTAGTTATATTAAGTGAAAATACATCGTCCGCAAAATCAATGTAAGACTAGGAAAAGAAGAGAAGACTAAGATATGCGCGTTCCCTTGTAATTATCCGGGGGCTCGTGAATAATTCTAATTAATTTATTTAATACATTAATTCATATTTTCAGCAATCAACCAAAAAAAAAATAAATTAAGTCCCGTTCTAGTTCGCAACTTAAGAAATGCTCGATCCCAGCTAAAGTTAATTTAAATCGCAACTTATGCAGAAAGGAAAAGCCAGGGAACGTGCCAAAATAAGATCTAGCATACGCTATCCTAATATAAAATAATTCTATGGAAAAATAATTCCAACAACTGGCAGGCTAATTCTCGTCCGTCTGCATTATAACGCGTAATCGAATCAACCACCTGTAAAACCTTCTTGAACAAATAATTGCGCATTTAGACCGAGTTTAGGGTCCTTGCTCCAAAATTGGAAGGTGGGCGGTTCGAAAAGTCGGCCAATAAGAAGCCAAAGTTTGGAATGCGAATACACTAGAGTCTAGTCGTAGGAATAAATGAAGAGCTGGGGCCAGCGTGTGGAGCGTGCGCCATAAACAAGAATAGGTGTTATTATGGCCCTCCGCTCGCTACGGGGACGCAACCAGCAAGTGACACAATATTCTTCAAGCGCGATAAGCGGATAGTCTGGAAAATAATCTGCATATAATATACTGCTGTCTAGTTCATTAAAGATTTAGGTCGTTGCTATGTCGATATGTGGGTAGGAAAAAGTAGTTACATGTAAACGCCGCAAGTGTAGTCCGTCGCTATGCCAAAACACGTAACGTGGTAGAAGAAAAATCAGATGAAACAATACGTTTTTTCAGTAGTGTGCAGATTTATAGAGTCAGTTCTCCAGGGGTTGAAGCGCAGGTTATGGTGTATACGGTATAAGGACTAGAAAGTCAGTTGTAGGTTTAAGTATTTTTAAGTATGTGTAACTAGTATAAGAAAATATACCGAAAGGTAGAGATGTGCTTTAAAGAGAATTGTAATTGAATGTAGGGATGGTTTTGCTGATTTTTGGGTTGCATTAAACAGAATAAGTGTTAGTGGAAATTGAATTTTATTTTCTTCTAGATTTAATGCCTTGCTACCGAATGAAATTTTAAAGTTGTAGAGAAACATAGGAATGTTATCGCTTATTTGGAGTGCACTAAACAGCATAAGTATTAGTGGAAATTGAATTTTATTTTCTTGCAGAATTAATGTCTTAATACCGAATAAAATTTTAAAGTTTTAGAGAAGGTCATGCATGTCCTAAGTCTAAAAAGAAAATAGGTTTACAGGAGGGTGAGAATTACGAATGTGGAGATGTCGGAGATTTGGAGCACAGTATCTTGGGATGTTTGTCTCATGCACAGAGCCTATATTTATTGTACAAGATATTAATAATTAGATAAGACATATTACTTCAATCTCGGTAAATTTTTGGTCGATTGCTGTCATCATGAATAAAGAGAGATACTGGCCAGTTGGTTTTAGCCGGAGCCATAAAACACAAAAAAAGAGAACGAAAACAGATAACAGCGAGTTACAAGTTAAATAATTATGCGACTTGTTCGACTATTATGTCACAATTTTTAGTTTGGCGAACTTTTAAAGCAACTAGGTATAATAACAAAAATTTTACTGTACTTATTTGGGCCAACCACAAGTTTAATGAAAGAAATGCTCCCTTCTTAATATTTGCTCCTTTAAAAATTCAAAATCTCAAATAGTAAGTTGAAAGGGAAGTGGTTTGACCTACGTTATAATTAATTAAAATGTTTATAAATAAATTGGAATACAGAAAAGTGGTACGCCAGTACTGACTACTAGTGGGAGGAAGAGGGTGATTGTCCATGGTATTTACGTAAGGTATTTTCATCGAAATAGGGCGTCAACACACTGTTATTGCGAACCTGGTGTTAGAAAATGAACTAGAGTTGAAGAAAAGGTCTAAAACATAGCAAGGACATAAAAGGGTGTAATCGGGGTTTATTAAACCCTGCATATGGACCGAAATATAACGGCGACCATTGTAAAGTATTAAGGTAAAAAACAGAAATGATTTGCGTAGAAAATGTAAGCATATATAGGCTTAATAAATGGCAAGTGTAAGTATTTGCACAACTCTAAGAGGAGCGCCATTCTCAGAATAAAAATTCAAATTCTACATCCGCCATTATCGAAAAACCTTTCAAACCAAACTTTAAAATGGCTTACAAAAAAAATAGCTCCAGTGAATATCTAACGCTGATATTGGATTAGTTCTCATTTTACTCAAAATACATAATAGAATAGAATATCTTATCTACAAAGTCGAGGAAATTTTCGTTATAATAGTAAGCAATTTCTTGCTAGGGCTGATATTTAGGTGAAGGCAAAACCAGCAATCACCTAAAAGGTGTTTGCTTTTCAACGCCTGTTTTTCCAAGATTTTTATTTCTGTTTACACTATCTTCCACCCAAAACCAGAAGCACAAACAAGCAGTCGTTATTATATCTTATATGCCAACCAATTATAACACTTTAAAAGCAAACCAAATAATTACTATTAGATCCGTCACCATGAGATTCACTACACGCACACTAAATACCTACTTATGGGTTTTCTTTGGATGTTTAGAATGCTGAAAAATACATTAGATTATAAGTATATATTAGCCATCAAAGTGTTTTTCATAAACATGAAAGTAAAACAATGGTAATTAATTTGAACCATTTGTTAAATAGTCTTTTGAAAGACGCTTGTATGCAATTAATTTTTTAACTTTATGCTAGGTTTCTTAATGTTATTGAAAGTATATTGACCTAACCAAAGTGTTTACCTTACATAATTATGTGATTTACAGCCGGTTTTAATGACTTAAACAAAAACAAAATTCCTCTTTTTAGAGAAATAAATAACTTTTTAAAACAACTAGGACATACAAATGTTGTATATAGCTGTCCCCTACAATATGAACTCTAATACCTCTAAAGTAAATAAATTAAGCTATAAATTTAATACAAAAAAAGTACAATTTTCTAAACAAATTAACTTTGTATATACCAGGTAATTTTAGCTTTTTAGATATTAACTCTTTACTCCACTCAAAAAGAATGTTATTTGTAAACTGCTCTCTCAATTAATATTTCAAAGACCGACCTCTAAAAATCTAGTTTTTGTTAATCTTGTTGATGACTACCTTAATTTGGATTCTTCTCAATCTAAAAATATACAAAGCACAGGTGTGGAAGTGGGGATTGAGTCCGAAAATATTACCAAGAGAGGTTTGGACACTGAAGTGAGAACTGTAGATACAGATGTCCGTGAGTCGGATCCGGGTCTAAATTTAATTCTAAATTTTTCAAATATAGATCAGAGATAAAATAAAAAAGATATTTATTTATCTCTGATATAGATCAACCTTTACAAAGCACTTAGCTGCTGATACTAATAATATTTCCTTTCTTCTCTTAAATATTCAATCACTTAGAAACAAGTCTGCCGAATTGTATCTCTTTATTGATCAGTGCAAATATCCAAATTTTATACTGATAACTGAACACACTGGCTAAGGGAGGATGAGCTGACCTTCATTCTTGGCTATGTGGTATGTGGTAGTATCGTCCTATTGCAGAACTATTTATGGTCACGGTGGCTGCATCATTCTAGTGAATTTTTAGCTAACAATTATTTTCAATCTTTAACTAAGTTTAATGATCTGCTTGAGAAAATTTTTGAATTTACAATAATTGTGTTTTCAAAATCACTACATATTCACATTATCTGTATTTATAGATCACCTAATTCTGATATATTACTGCCTTTTTTAATAAATTGGAGGCGCTATTGTCGCTAGTGCCAATATGACCTAAACATAAATTTTAATGATTCAGATTCCATTGCAACAGTAAGATTGACTAATCTTTTTTGATCTACAGATGCATGTTAATTGTCCATCTCGTGTGTCACAGTATTCGTCTACTTTGATAGATTTTGTGTTCAAATGTTTGTTCTAAACTGATTGACTGTTCAGTTATGTCTGATCATCAAGCCGTTTTATGTAGCATTGAAATGACAACTCTACAAAAGCCACCAATGTATAAGTATAGTAGTGTTTTTAGCTCGTCAAACTATAATTAGTTTTTTCGGAGATGTACTAATACTTCTTGGGACTGTAGTTTATCCCTGGATCCTATACGGGAATTTCACATTGAGCTAATACAAATTTTTCATAAAACTTTTCCTATTAGGAGGTTAAGGATAAAAAAGAAAACTCCATGGCTTACCAAAGGATTATCCTCGAGGAACCTTCGAGTTCTTCACCATATTCGAAAATTTACAAATAATCTATTTTTCCCTTCCTACTATGATAAATACAGATCAATATATAGAAAACTTATAAGAGTAGCTAAAAATTTGCATTACCGCAATCGTTTTGCTGCGGCATCCAACAAGCAAAGGGAAAGTTGGTCAATCATTAGGGATATTCGTAAAAAAAATCATTTTACCCCAAACTTGAACTTATGTCCAAATTTAGGTAACAAATATTACTGTTCTGTAGCAGATAACCTGACCAGAAATATACACCAACCTGCTGATCCACCCAGTTTTTATCACCTAATACAAAAGTTAGCAACTCCTTTTACTTTGTTCCTACAAGCGCAGAAGAGCTAAAAAGAGACAATTTTGTGGATAAAGAACAAAAATAGCTCCTGGTTTGATGAGTTGTCTATCAAATTATTTTTAAACTTGCCTGGCGAAGTACTGCAAGTTTTGGCTCAGGCAATCAATATATCATGGGAGTCTGGTGTCTTCTCTTCATGTCTTAAACTGGCGAAAGTCATACCACTACACAAGAGCGGAGATTCGAACGAGCCCTCTAATTATAGACCAATCTCACTTTTATCTAGTTTATCTAAAATTGTGGACAAACTTGTTCATTTCTAGACTTTAACCACGTTCTAAGTTCTCATCAATTTGGTTTTCGGGAGAGCCATAGTACTAATGATGCCATTTTTCAGTTTTTGGAGGGAGTGTCAGCTTTATGTGACTTATCAAAAGCATTTGATTGCGTTGATAACTGAATTCTGCTGCTGAAGCTTCATCACTATGGATTTCGAGGTATAACGCTTTCATGGTTTCAATCCTATTTGTCCGGACGGCGTCAGGGGGTTTGTGTTGGATCAACTCAAGCTGAAATTCTGGAGAACTATTGTGGGGTTCCTCAAGGATCAGTTTCGGGACCTGTTTTGTTTCTTATCTTTATAAATAACCTGTCCGAAGGTTACTGGTAGATTTACTTTATTCGCTGACGACACCACAATTCTATGGCACTGTGCTGACCTTTTGAGTCTAAAGCGAGCTATTCAGGTGGATCTTCAAATGCCCAAGTCTTGGTGTGACTCCAACCTGCTCTTACTGAACTTGACTAAGACAAGTATTCTGTCCTTTAGGTGTGATCTGGAATTTTCTGACTTCCACAATATGTCCATCGAATGTCGACCTGAATGACTCTGAATTGAGTTTTAGGTCTCATATTGCGGTCCTTTCGAAGAAGATTTCATCTGGTTGTTTTGCAGTGAGGATGATGGCAGTGGAACTGGGACATTCTTTATCCAGATCAGTGTATTTTGCACTTATTGAGTCAAGGTTGAGGTATGGCACCTGTTTTTGGGGGATGTCTAGTCATAACTTAACACTCTTTTTATTTTACAAAAGCGGGCTATTAGATATATTTGTGCAGCTAACAATTGGGCTCATTGTAGACCATTGTTTATTAAAGAAAAAACTTTAACTTTATACAGTTTATTTATTCTGGAGACGGTTACACTTGTTCATAAAAACAGACACAGACTGTTACCTCGTAATGTTTTCCACTCCGTTCGAAACATTTCCAACTTAATGCTGCCAATTCCTCGCTCAGCATTAGTAAAGAGATCAATAATTTTATTTATGAGAGTCTCAAAACATATAATCATTTACCACTAAGTTTAAGACAGTTGGATTCTCTAAAGCTATTTGGAGGAAAGGTTAGGGGACTCCTGGTGGATAGAGCCTATTATAATAATATAAATGAATTTAACTGTGATAGTTTTTAGTGGTTTTATTTTACCTTTTATTTTGTATTTTAACTTTTATTTGTAGTTCAGGAGCTTTTTCAAGACTTTTTCGGCTTTTTGTATTTAGTATTTTTTATTATTATTGTTTATCATTACTGTTGTGTTTATGCTTTGTCGACAAGATATTATGTCGTCTGACATTAAAGCTTATTTCGATTTTGACTAAACGAAGCTATTCTTTTAAGTAAGTTGAGTGCACGGGCCTAGAATATCATAAATCTATACTGAGCCTGTAGTCTTACATACGTTTATTTCTTTATTCACAAAAAAAAATAATATTTAACTATTTTCTTTGTCCTGTAGAATAGTTTACATATTTCATACGAAATAGTTGTTATCATCTAGGTTGTATTGGTCATAAAATATTTTATTAAATCTTACCGTAATTTCTTTTAAAGGAAAATCAACCCTCTGGGCTTCTGTGAAAGGTTGATTGGTGACAGTGACCAATTTACTGTGTGGAAGATAACCGTCTTTATAAGCAGTAACTTTGTAGGTGCCTGGTGTAAGTAGCCTGTAGTAGTCACCACCATAAACTGAAAAAAGAACCTTATCAGAAAATGTTGATAATCGAGTTGCCAGTAATTTTCGCAAAATTGCGTGTAATGTAATCAACAAAAATAGAAAGAAATCACTATAAAGTTGTCAGTTATTCTGGTCGTTTTTCCTTTAAATCCCTTGCTAAATGGTGTTCTGAGCTAATTACTTTAATATGGTAGCAGAGCGTGGTTCACTCAGAAGAGTAAATAATTCAATAAATAGTTCGTCACTAAGAAACTAAGTCATAAACAGCTGTTCCAAAAGTAGTCTCGTGTAGAATTTGATCTA
The DNA here is from genome assembly GCA_016904865.1 of Pissodes strobi. NCBI lineage: Eukaryota > Metazoa > Arthropoda > Insecta > Coleoptera > Curculionidae > Pissodes > Pissodes strobi. The sequence continues at coordinate 59,441 of MU186988.1, forward strand.
AACTTGCTGAAGATGGATGCAAGTTAAGTGAAATATTGGCTTACTGGAGAAGGGTAATTGGTCTACATAGAAATATGAAATATGCATTATATTCAGAAGTATTCCAGGTCCTGTAGATGTTGTCGAAAGTAAATTAGTGCTGCCTTTGCCTTTATGTGACAGTGCGACAAAAGTATGACGAGTCAACATTTTTTACCCAATGCCTACTTTTATTACTGAAAATATGGCCCAAGAAATACTATAAAAAGTGAAAGTGAGGTATGGTTGGAGCTTCACAGACTGCATCTTGGCAATGTTGAGGACAAAACATATGACTTGTGCATGCAGTTCTTCAGCTATAAGAGACAGCCTGAAGTCCAGTTGCAAAATCAGGTACTATAAGGGCACTTCTAAGTATTGTCATGAGTGAGAACAAGAAGTTGACTCAATACAGCTTTTCTTTGTGGTTAAATCGATGAAGAAGTCTTCATGAAGCAACCAGAAGAATATGGCTATGGAACAAACGTGTTTGTCGTCTTCAAACGAGTCTTTATAGCCTCTTGCAGCCTCCACGTTGCTGCAATACCAAATTTGTGAGCTCCTTAGACAAGCTTAAATTTAAGAAGATAAAGCTGATTCGTGTTTCTTCACAAAGAAAGACGGTAGAAATACCATTCTATTGGTATTATACTTTGATGATGGACTCATAGAGGGTAACAATAACAGCGTGAAAGATTCCTTCATTGCAGACCTAAAAAAAGGAAACATAACTGTTGACCCAAACTAGCAAATTACTATTTGGGGTTAAGCATAAATATTGTGAAGATTAATCCATACAAGTGAGTCAAGAAGCCGCCTATGCGAGAATATTTTTAAAGAGTTATGGAATGATTGATTGCTGACTAGTGTCTACTCCAATTATTTCAAAAGCTGTAGAGCCAGGGAAAGAAATGCAAGAAAATTCTGAAAAAACTTCATAGACAAGCTGTTGGTACTTTAATCTACCTCATGGCTGGTACAAAACCTGATATATCTCTTATGCTGTAGGAGTGGTTTTAAGTCGTTTGGAGAATCCAACCTCTTCAGATGTTGTTAAAGTCAAGCTTACTTCTATTACCTAAAGGGAACTCAAGAGTATGATATTGTATATTAACCTAAGCATAAGGTACAAATTATTGAGGAATATAATGATGTTCATTATATTCCTCAATATGGTAGTGATAGAGCCATAGGTCGTTCAACTACAGGTGTTGTTTGTTTATATGCTGGGGGAGCAATATCATTGTTTAGTCAAAGACAGTCGTCAGTAGCAATTTCTACTACCGAAGCAGAAATCATCGTTGCAAGTGAAGCTGCAAAAAAGGGACTCTATGAAGAAGTTATCGACCTGAAGTACGTTCCTACGGCGGCCATTAGATTAGCTCAAAATCCCGAATTCTACAAAAGGCATTTTTTGTTTGTGAACTGCTCCTGAAGGAATAGCTCGAAGTAAATAAAATCACAACTTCTATGCAGCCTGCTGATCTAATGACAAATGCGTTGTGCAAGTCCAGCCTGAATATTCTACTTGAAGCTATAGGGTTAAATAAACTACCTACTTAATAAGGGAAGGTGTTGAAAATGTCAATTTATTTTACATCTTCTAGTTAATTTTTATCCTGTATGTTTATATTATTTATAATTTAAACTTACAAGGTTAAAAGTACAATATAAGATATAAGTTGTGTCACCGGTAGAAAGAAATCGCTATAAAGTTGTCAGTTGTTCTCGTCGTTTTTCCTTTAAATTCTTTGTTAAAGGATGTTCTGAGCCAATTACTTCAACACTTACAATATCAAGAAAGAGAAAGAGAAAAAGGCATGTCTATGTTTTAATAACTGTTTTTGAGTTAGTAGACAATAATCACGATGACATCTAATCATTTGGATGACCTTTGATAATGATAGTCCGAGAGGCGACCGTCATAATAGTGTGGTGTCTGAACTGTCAGGATTTTGCATGATAAAAAATATTGTTTAGTTGGGCCGAATAAGAAACCGTTGGTCGGCCGAGGCTTGACCAGTAATTGACAATTATGCTAATTGTCCAGAGAAATGAGATGCCTAGGTACCGTCACATAACTGTCGTGTGTTTTCGCGATCAATCGGTAGATAGATTCTAGGGGATGAAGAATTGTCAAGTCGGCCGAACCACACCCTGCCCGAAGTACTCGGCCGACCAATTCCAAAATTCCATTTTAGACGACTAGACTCCCTGACAGAACTGTCAGGTCGGCCTATTTTTATTTTAAGGACAACAATGTTTTATTTAAGATTTTCCCGGTCGGCCGACAAAAAACGCGTCCCTTATAGGTGGCGCTAATGATAGAAAAACTCTCAGAAATTTCCCTGAATTGGCCCGGAGCTTGGCTTTTTGGTCGGACCATTTTTGTTTTTACATGCGTCATATAAGGAGGATTTCTATCGAAGAAACGTCACCTAAGGAGTCCCTAATTTGTTGCATTAGTCCGTGAGCGTGTTACCAGGTACTCGGCCGACCAATTCCAAAATTCCATTTTTGATGACTAGCATCCCTGACGGAACTGTCAGGTCGGCCTTTTTGATGTGTAAACATCTTACGCGGCGGTATGAGGGTAAATCTCGGCAAATGCGACGGAAATGTGGGGACGGAGATGTCGGGACGGAATGTGTAAACTGATTCTAGCCGCTAGGCGGTATTATTATCCAATTTTGCCATTTAAAATCGTTTTAAACGGATTTTAGACGATAAAAAAGCATATTTTAAATTAAACGAACCGTCAAATGTATTATTTTTATTATATTATATTCGCTGTGTATTTGGATCTATAGCACAGCTTATTTTTAATGGACGGTTGATTTTAAAATTAATTTTTGCTTCAAAATCCACGACAAATTCGTCCGAAGCCACGGCTATCATCCTAAAAAAGCCAGAATTTTCGGATTTTTATACAATTTTGCCATTTAATATCGTTTTTAAACTGATTTGGACGATAAAAACATATTATTATTTTAAATTAAACGAACTGTCAAAAGTATTATTCAGATGCCCAGACGTTTAAAACAATATTGAATCATGGCGCTCTTCTAAAATTTGCAAAATTTGGTTATTGACTTTCCCAAATCAAAGCATGTCGGCCCAAGATTATAAGGTAAATAAGCTGTGTCCATATGTTGATGTTATTCCTGGTGGCATTAGATTTTCGTGTCGAATTTTTGCAGTGAATTAATCCACTCCGAAGCTGCCAGTAAGTATTATTAAAGAATCCTAACTAATATTATAAATGCGAATGTGTTTGTTTTTATTCTCTGAACAAGCTAAAATGTACAGGTAATGGTCATAGCACGTTGAAAATACCAGTTCTCGCCCGATCACTGAAGTTAAGCATCGTCGGGCGTGGTTAGTACTTGGATGGGTTACCGCTTGGAACACAACGTGCTGTTGTCATTTTTTACAACAGATGTCGTTATAGGATATGTTTACACATCAGTCCCGAGTACTAGCTGACTCGCTCAATTTTTTTTAATTTAAAGACAACAATGTTTTGTTTAAGATTTTCCCGGTCGACCGACAAAAGACACGTCCCTTATAGGTGGCGCTAATGATAGAAAAAAACTCAGAAATTTCCCCGAATTGGCCTGGAGCTTGGCTTTTTGGGCGGACCATTTTTGTTTTTACATGCGTCATATAAGGAGGATTTCTGTCAAAGAATCATTACTTAAGGAGTCCCTAATTTGTTGCATTAGTCCGTGAGCGTGTGACTAGGTACTCGGCCGACCAATTCCAAAATTCCATTTTTGATGACTAGCCTCCCTGACGGAACTGTCAGGTCGGCCTTTTTTATTTTAAAGACAACAATGTTTTTTTAAGATTTTCCCAGTCGGCGGACAAAAAACGCGTCCCTTATGCCGGGCATACACATTTGGCGAACCTCGGCGAACGCGAATGTGTGTGAGGTCTGTTTGTCGGGGTTGGCCGCGGCTTGACAAAGTTTGCCGCTGTTCGCTTCGTTGTCGGTAAATCGTGATAAATCAAAGGGATTCGAGCAAGCCTTTGCTACCGTCCAGAAACATTTTGGCGACACGTCCATTGTGTGGTTGCCATAATTGTACATAAATGATTCGCCAAATGTTTCGGCTAATATATTGGCCAATGTGTATGTCTTTCAATAGCTAATATATAGTTTGTCAAAAATTCAAGTCAGTTCATACGAATTTCATTAAATATATATATAATTGTCTGATTTGAAACATTTGATTCGCAGTGATTATTATTCATAAATATTAAAATATGTCATAATAAACAATGTCGTCGCTCAAATATATTTAAGAAAAATTTCTGTGGAATAATGACTTTCTAGAAAATTTTATCCGTAGAACTGCAAAGAGCTGGAAAAGTAAGATCTTTATGAAAAAATTGTAAAGAAATCACCAATTTAGCGTGCTTATAGTTTCTTTTATCATCTCGTTGGCTTTCAATATTTTTAAAAGACCATGGCAAGGAACAAAATAATAATAATAATAATAATAATAATAATAATAATAATAATAATATGTAAAAATAATTATAATAATAATAATAATAAACGTCTTTTATTTCGAAAATAACAAAATATTACAAAATAGATAAATCAAAAGAAATTAAAATTTACCGAAATAGGCGATATTTAGCTTAAAAGCTATTCTTACATATAACATATTATTTTCAATAAAGTTACAAATATAATTGGCTGAGCAGCGATCACTAATACTAATAAACAACTAACAAAAAATGTATTAAAAAAAAATACATAACAATTCTTAGGACAGCTCTCATATTGGATTATTCAATTATTTATTCACGAGCGGCAATTCGTTACTTTGCGCTCTAAATACACAAATAACTAATTTATAGATATTGCAATTCGATATTTTATCCTTAATAAATTTTTATAAAATAATAATATTTATAATTATAAAAATAAGAAGCTGGATTATTACTTACATTTTCTTCGAACATCTTTTCGAATTCTTCTTTGTGTGCTTTTTTTGATAGCGTGATTTTTCGATAGCACTTTATATGAATATTTCCCTCATGTATAAAAAATCCCATTAGAGGAGTGCAATTCTTGGAGAATTACAGCGATAATTGCACCGTAGAAACTGAAAGAGCACAGCGATAATTGCATCGTACGTATCTATGGTAATTCCATTGAAACTTTGACAGCACAATTTGTAAAAAACGTCAAAGTCTAGTGAATATATAGGTATTGTTAAAAATGTCTCGTTTCCGATTAAAATAAATCGTATTTTTGCATCTCTGTACTTTGTTTACAGTTACATGTACGTTTTTGTATTAAAAAAAGAATAAAAATGTATTTTTTTAAAACCATGTCCTAATTCGGGAAATATTCCCCCGAATTACACTCGTGCATCAAAATAACCAGAAAATTTTGCATTCGAGCGTGTTGTCTTAGAAAAACTGCATTCGGTCATTTTCATATTTTGGAAAAAGAGCCCTCCACCTTCGGTGTCGGGCTCTTTCTCCAAAATATGAAAATGAACTCATGCAGTTTTTAAACAACACGCTGTCATGCAAAATTATCGGTAATTTTGGTGCACTTGTGCAATTACTTCCGATAACCACTATTTTCTCTTGTCAGTACAAGTTTTCCATAAGCGAAGTTTTTGATTTTACGAAACTTGATCTAATTGCAGCAAAAAGTGTAGGAGTGATCCGTAAATGGAATCACTCCTCCTGAAGAATCGCACACAAAACACGTGCACATTTTCAATGCATTAAAGAAACACGTGAAATCTAATTTTTTTAGTGGAACCGACATAGGAAAACACGCCGTTCCACCCAAAAGTCAATAATCGTCAACTGGAGGCAATTAACAGAGAAAAAAATCACATCAAAAAATTTGACAGAATCGTCAAATTTGATGTTTCGTGTTCCGCCGCCTTTGATTTTGAGTGATGAACTCCTTATTTTACGGACATAAATGTCAAAAATTTAAACAGACAGAGCGTTTAATATAGTGCTTGATCATATTATGGAAAATTATTAAACAATTTAATCTTTGTAATACAAATAAACTTTATTTAAAAAAAAATACAAATTTAAATAAAATACAATTTAAATATTATTTTAAGCTTTGAAGTTGACCAATTAGTCACACGCACACGGACTAATGAAACAAATTAGAGACTCCATAAGTGACGTTTCTTTGACAGAAATCCTCCTTATATGACGCATGTAATGGTCCGCCCAAAAAGCCAAGCTCCGGGCCAATTCGGGGAAATTTCTGAGTTTTTTTCTATCATTAGCGCCACCTATAAGGGACGCGTTTTTTGTCGGCCGACCACGAAAATCTTAAATAAAACATTGTTGTCTTTAAAATAAAAATAGGCCGACCTGACAGTTCTGTCAGGGAGTCTAGTCATCAAAAATGGAATTTTGGAATTGGTCGGCCGAGTACTTCGGGCAGGGTGTGGTTCGGCCGACTTGACAATTTTTCATCCTCTAGGGTCTATCTACCGATTGATCGCGAAAAAACACGACAGTTATGTGGCGGTACCTAGGCATCTCATTTCTTTGGACAATTAGCATAATTGTCAATTACTGGTCAAGGCCAGCCTCGGCCGACCAACGGTTTCTTATTTGGCCCAACTAAACAATATTTTTTATCATACAAAATCCTGACAGTTCAGACACCACACTATTATGACGGTCGCCTCTCGGACTATGACAAAATGGCTTGAATCACACGCGTCTAAAAAAGGTGCGTGGCTCGAATTGAAAATGACGTTAGACGTTATGACGTGTGTTCAAAGAGTTATTGTAACAACTATATTATCGATGATATTTATAATTTTTTTAGTAAATTTCAATTTTCAACAAGTCAAATAATTTTAACATATGCGATAAAAAAACTTTCAGTCTTAGTTGCCAATACAACATACAACCTATAAAAAAATCAGAAAGTAAGATATTCAAATGTTTAAGCGTTTTCATCATTAAAGCTTAGTTTTACTCATATTTGGACTTTTCTAAAGCCTTCGATCGGGTAAATCATTCATTGCTTCTTGATAAATTGGGAAAATTGGGTGTGGGGGGACTTTTACTATTTATATAAGAATCTCAACTTAAAGCCTGCTGTCTCTAAAGATTTTAATACTATACTAATTATTATGAGTCTTTGAAGTCAAACGATCTATAAAACTGATTTCTGTGAAGATTTTGAAGTGGTGCATTCATTGATATCTTTACAAAAAGTCTTCATATTTCAATAGCGAATGGATTGTCCTTACCTGAGGTAACATCATGCTTGATCTCAACTGACTCACCGCCGGTGACATTGACGACGTGAATTACAGCATTACTTACAGGACGTTTTGAATCAGCATCGTAAACCACACCCTTAATTCCAATATGAGTCTAAAATAATGTTATTATTCATTAGACATAACAAAAAAAAGATGAAAATATCCTATGTACCATGCACGTTGTTCCTGGCGAGCGTTGCAAGTATAAAATATCAAAAAAGTGTCAGATAATTAACAATAATCCCATTTTATTTTGAGCGATTTAAAACGGATGTTACTCGAAAACGAAGCTAGATATTAGGATGCAGTTTGCGTAGAGCAATTACTATTTTTCAATTTGCCTTGGTTATTCAAAATTATACCAGTATATTTTGCAAGAACTTCTCTAATCATTGAGAATATCCGGAAAATATTTTAGTACCAGAACAACTCAAATATGTTTCGGCTCTTGGTGAATAGAAAGGTTCATTCATAATTACCTGCCAAATATAATTAATTAAAGCTTTCTTATTCCTTTCCCACTCCGATTCCAAGAGTCCTGCTGATGGGTATTTCTCACATCCTAGTTCCAAAGTCAATTCGAAGTCATTGCTTGAAAGGTAATTAAAATCCTGCATACCTTAAAATTTAGATACCATTTTACACTAAATACTTGCTATATTTTGACATATTTTACACATTCGCAAAAGAAGTACCTATTGTTTGATATGTCGCGAATTATCTTTCCTATTACAAAAATAATCGTTTGTAGGATCAATAATTTATGGTAATATATTGGTATTTTGCTGCTATATTTTCTAACTCAGATTAGAGTAGAAATAGAAAGCGTACACGTACACCATGTATAAATTATAATATGCATGAGGTTGAGAAATATACAGCAGGCCCAAAGATCAGTTTCCCGTTTTGTCAAGAATTAACTATGATAATCCTGTTTAGAAGTAGAAATTAAAAGCATAAATTATGTTAAAAAAAATTGGTTAATGTAGTTCGGTCAGCCAGCTTACGAATACGCGACAAACTGTTCTGCTTAAATACAACATTAATTGTAAATTCTTAAAGTTGTATAAATAACAATAATTATGTAAAGTAGATCAAATGTAGAAAAGATATCTGATAATACAGGGTGTCCGGTAAGTATAGGGCATACTTTCGAGAGCGAATAGGGGAGGCCAAAGTAACCTCAATTTATCATAGGAAAAACTCGAGAGTGCCTTTTAACGGAGATACAGAGCCCCCAAAGGTGTACCCAGCGATTTACCTTTTTGGCTCTTACTTTTGAACCGATCTGTATAATTTAATGAAATTTTAATTACAGGCCTCAAAAAAGTCTCAAAAAAAACATACTACAGTAGATGTTTTGCATCGTCAGGGAAGTGAGGATCGGACTTGCCACCATACTCGTTGGATCAAAAATTGGCAGGTGTGATTTTACAGAGCGGAAAACTGATTGATTTTTTGCCGTAACGTGGTGGAGAAGGGCCTCCAAGAAGAGCAAGGAACCCTCAGCTAGAGGAGGAAAATCTGGATAAAATTGCTCTCTAATAATGTAAGAAAGCTGTCTCGGTCCAAGTTCATGCGACAAAGTGGGTTGTTCATGAGACCCTTCGAGAACAATTGCAACATTCTTATCACGTCCAAAAGGTACGTGCCATGTGTCCCGCTGATTATTCTGCAACGATTTAGGCAAAATCCTAATTTAGTAGTATTGTGTTGTTCATGGACGAACGGCTTTTCATCCGAGACGGAGTAATAAATAGTCATAATTTGGATATCTGACATGAAGAAAATCCCCATGAAATAGTAGAGACAAATCACCAACAGACGTTCATGGTTAACATGTGGGCGGGGATTATTGGGAATCATCTCATTGGGCCGTTCTTTTTGAACACCGATTAAATGGTGCCATGTATTTGCAATTCTTGCAAACAAAACTTAAACGGTTTATTAGAAAATATGCTCTTAGAAATCAGCATTCATTTTAGCAATTTAGTTCGTTCTTATTCTTCTTCTTCGTGTGCCTATCCGAGTCGGATGCTGGCGACCATGTGAACAATCATAACTTTATTAACTGCTTCTCTGAACAGTCCCGTGGTTGACTTTCCGAACCAGACTCTTAGGTTTTTCACTCTTTCTGGTCATCTGCTCCCGTATACTTTACCTTGTAGGATGCACTGGATGAGATGATATCTATCTTCATTACGCATTATGTGCCCAAGATATTCTAACTTCCGACACTTTACAGTGTAAAGGATCTCACGTTCCTTCCCCGTATCCTTCGATACAGCCACATTTCGAAGGCGTCCAAGCCTCCACTCCGCAGTACAATACAGAAAAGACATAGCATTTTAACAACCTGATCTTAAGGTTTATGTTCAAGTCATGACTCTTGAAGCACTTTGCCATCTTGTTGAATACTGCTCTTGCCTTCTCTATCCTGCATCTGATTTCCTGCGAATTGTCCCACTCTTCATTAACATAGGCACCCAGGTATGCGTATCTTTGTACTCTTTCCACACGTTTTCCATTTATAATTAGGTGGTTACCTGTGATATGTCTCTTACTGATGATGATTAGTTTGGCTTTGCCAACATTTATATCAAGACCATATTGTTGACTGATCAGTGCGATCAGGGCCGTAGATAAGGGGGGTTTGAACCCCCCCATTGCTCCAAAAAATGTTTGCCTCTGGCGGCCCTGTGGGACTTTTTAACTTAATTCACTTCACGTTTTCTTCCTAAACCCCCCTGGAAAACGCCTAGCTACGGCCACAGTCACCTTTACCCCTAGCCGCGAAGTACAAACACCGGCAACGCTGCTGGGAGATATGTTAGTCAAGTGACATCTGGCAAGTTAGTTTTTATGTGGTATGTGAGTTAGTATGCAGTTTTAATGGAAATAGGTCGCTTGTCTTCGGTGTGTCCTAATTAAATTGCATTTTTACCGGGTTTTCGTTGATATTTTACAAAAACCTTTGGTGAAGTGATTGCCCAGAACCTCTACGAAGTGTTAGTTACTATTTTTGGTGCGGATAATCCGTAATATCAGTAAAAAAAAGTGGTAAATAGTCAAGCTGTGTGGCCGTTTTTCGTTTACGTTTGTCTAATGGCGGCAGAGACGTCCAGTTCAATTTTATTTATAGTGTTGTTTATTTTAGCTTATAGCCGATTTGTAGGTATAAGCAAAGATAATCCACAGTTGAATTGTCTTTGGTATAAGTAAGTGAATTAGATTTAAAATTGGTGAAAAATATATATAGTTGTTTGTAAAAGTAAAGGCAAGCAGTATTGGTTTGGAAAGGTGGTAAGTCGGTACCTTTCTATACATTTATGCATTCATCTAATAAAGCATTTCACTTAAGTATGATATGAATTTAAATTGACCAAGTCACTGAGAATATTTAAGAATGTTAACATAATCGTTCAAATTCATAGAAATACCTAGTTATATATAAAGTGATAAAGTGAACTCTAGACTTTATAATGAACATTAAAATTATATGTAATATAAGTCAATGTAAATATGATCTGATGGCAACAGTTTTTAGAGATGAGAAATACAAAAACAAATTTAACTTATAAGTTAAAAACTCATCAAAGATTATATACATTTTTACAGGCAAAAATAAGGTGCTACTTTAAAAAAAATATATATTAATGACACTTTGAAAATATAAAGAGTATGTATTAATTTTTAGTCTTTATAATGTTATACTTCCGTAGGAACTTAAGTAGGTGCAATTTTTAGTTTTAAAAGAAACACACCATGGAAAGCGTATTTTAAAGCCTTGTTTCTACTCTACATAAGATGATCACATTGTTTAATTTTCGGTAATTAACTTGTTTTTGTGAGCCAAAACAAAACTACTTATTTGTTACTTAGTGATTTATACAGTTTTCAATACAAATAGCCGCCACAGCGCAAAAAAAACACTAAAACCGTTCTCAAAAACAAATAGAAAAGGTCCGCTGATCGCTTTCGCCGGCTGTCGTCGCGCCGAGGTATATCTTCATCTGCATTATAAGATCCTTTACACAAATAGTGCACTATATAAAAATCGTAGTAATAAAATTGGTTTTCACATAGCCGATAGATTCTCCTGTGAATGACTTTCAGAAACAATTTCAACAAATGACTCATTAAGTTGATTGTTCTATATTCATTGCATTTCTTTACTCCAGGCTTCTTGGGCAAGGTGATGAATTCCGATTCAAGCCATGCCTGTGGTATGTCACCCGTATCATAAATGTGATTAAAGATTGCCGTCAACCATTCAATGTGATTGTCGTCTAGCAGTTTGATGAACTCCGCCTGCATCCTGTCAGGTCCTGGCGCTTTGGCTTCTTTGAGTCCATCGACAGCAGCCTGAACTTCCTCTTTTAGTATCGTCGGTCCAGTGTTACCATCAGTTTGTGGTGGCGGTGGTCTTTTGTCATGGAAAAGTTCCTTGATGTAGGTTTCCCACGTGTCCCTGATCTTCTCTTTTTCAATAATGAGTTCGTCGTTTCGATCCACCAATCTGTTTCCCGATTTTGATTTGGTCTTTCCTGTTAATTGATCGATTTTGCGGTGTAGATTGAAACTGTCGTATCTTGCGCTAACGGTTTCTATTTCAGTACACATAAGTTCCAATTCCTTCCGTTTTGAATTTCTGATCATTCTTCTGGATTTGTCCAGTTCCTTGTATATTGCAGAATAATTGTTCTTGTTATTTCGCCTTTGTCCCATCAGTTCGAGGATTTCCCTGGTCATCCAGGATTTTCGTTCAATTTTTCGTGTCGCAACACCGCAGTTTTGATGGTCTGGACACTCTCACACAATTCCTGAAGCTCCTCACTCACACCTCCATATAACAGGTGTTCGTTGTTTTTGTAATGTTCATTCAGTTTCATCTTTACCTATTTAATCGAATTAGCCTTTACTTGATGGAGATCCATAACTAAGAACTACTTAAATAAGTAAATCACTTAAAGATTTCCACTAACTTTATTTAAACATGACACGTGTTTCGACGGTAACGTCTTTTTCAAATGTGAAAAAGACACATTTGAAAAAGACGTTACCGTCGAAACACGTGTCATGTTTAAATAAAGTTAGTGGAAATCTTTAAGTGGTTTATTTTTTTAAGTGGTTCATCTTTACCTGCATTGCCACTAGAGAGTCTTTTAATTTTCGCAAATCATAGCGTTTTTCCACTCTTTTTTATACCTTCTTCATCCGTAGCTTAACAACACCACCGGATTATGATCCTTGTATGTCTGCTCCCGGGTACGTTTTTACTGAGGAGAATGCGTTCCTATATCTACTGTTGATCAAGATATTGTCAACCTGGTTTCTGACTATAGTATCTTATCTATCAGCCGGCGAGCTCCAAGTGTATATTCTCCTCGGGGGCAATTGGAAGAAGGTATTTATGAGTATTAGCTTTTGCTCTTCCGCAAACATGCTGAGCATCTCTCCTCTGTCCTTTCTCTCTCCCAGGCCCCAGGGCCGCGTCCCACCTTGGAATTGAAATCTCCCATGACCATGTTGGTATCTTGCTTTGGGAGTTTTTGAAGTATAGCCGTAATGTTCTCGTAAAACGACTCCACTTCTTCCGCGCTGTGGTCCCTTGTCGGTGCATATATCTGAATTATGTTTATTCTTGCAGGTTTCGCTTCGATCTGCAGTGGCAGAAGTCGTTCACATATTGGTAGAAAGTTGGTGACACATCTTGCCACGTTCTTACTGACTACAATTCCCACACCGTGCCTGTGCTCATTATTAGTTGGTCCAGAGTAGTACATCCTATGTTGGTTGGCACTGACCTGGTCCTGGCCACCTTGTCTCGCTGACTCCAAGAATACTGATCCGCATTCTCTCCATCTCCTGGATTGCGTTGTGAATTTTTCCAGGTTGGGCTAACGTTCTTACATTCCACGTTCCTATTCTCACCTCTCTATCTTTCTCAGCCTTAATCTTAATTTATGGTCATCGAGGTCACCCGGCATGACTCCATTGGATTTATTTTTTAATGGGGAAATTTAAAGAGGTTTGTATATTCAACGCCAGTTCACACTAGGAAAGACCAGATAGAACACCATACCATTTCAACAAATTCAAAACAATTCTGGAATGTTGTTTCAAATTTAACGATAAAATGTACAGAAGTACCCATTTAGAAAATTTGCTCAAGTAAAGAAGACGAAGCAAAGCTTTCATATTTTTAACATTCTTGTATTTAAGCCATTTCCTAAATGTCAAAATGGTTCAGCTTTAAGTAGTAGTAGTAATAATTCTCTAGGCTAAATTCCGAGCCTGCAGCTGCTTAAAATTAACTCTTTCAAAAGGATACAAAACGTCAGCATAGGAAAGCAGAAAGTAATATATTTATCATAAAATATATTACTTTCTGTTTTCCTATACTGACGTTTTGTATCACTTTGAAAGAGTTAATTTTAAGCAGCTGCAGGATCGGAATTTAGCCTAGATAAATCGTAAAAACTGTATAGGGTTGTTACGGAATATGTATCCTTTACCTGCAGTTAAATTTTGTTGTTGTCATACAGAGCCGAAATAATTCGAATCGCGTCTTATAACAAAAACAAAAACCTACGCCCACAGGGGACTATGCGCTTCATAAAATTACAAGATTAATTTTTTGAGATTCATAATAACCTGACCCGGTCCGCAAAATTTGTGGAATCATATGGGAACACTACAAAACTAAAAATATTACCTCCTTGTAGACTATACCACTTGGCCCCGTTAGTGATGCCACCTTGTTTGGTAAATTTGGAGCTATCGACGTCACCACAACCCTTCCTACTGGGACTAGCCATATCTGCATGGTTAGTGGAATACGCCAAAGCAAGCTGCCTAAAATATCAAGGGACTTTTTATGTATTCTTAATATTATACGACAGAAAGAATACGTATTTCTTAGTATTTATACCTAAACGTTTCATCATCCGGAGTAGCTGTATATTCATCTTTCTGGCTGCCTGTTCGGCTTTCGTCGTAAGGATAATTCGCTACTAAATCTCCACCATGAAGATTCGCGCTCAACACGAAAGGAATCTGCATTATTAAACGGATGACTGATCGAGTTTCTGGTTGTAACTAAATAAATAAGAATATAGTTATAAATAAATATTCTGGTCAGATGCGTTTATAATGAAATCGTATGTAGTCTAACTTGAGTAAGAGAAATTGGCAATAATAATAAGCATATTTTACCGGATCGTTAATCCTAGTAACTTCCTCAAGTAGATGGTTATTTCTCTCACTATTTCCATTTTCGTTATCAAATACAATCCTATCCAAGTCCGGAAAATTTCTATTCAAATCCACTGAATTGTTGTTGGTTCTTCCAATTAGATAATCTTCACCACCCTGTAAAAAAGCACTTAACAATATACAAAAAATAGCCAGTGAATTCCTTTTAGACCACTTTCATCTGTTAATTACGAATTCGCAATACATCTCGAGCAATAAACTAGATTTTCTCCATACAAGGAAAGATTTCTGTAATATAAAATACATTTCTACTTACAGTATCAGTAGCCAATTGCCAACCATCGGGATTCATACTAGGCATTAAGTGAATCCTCGTAGTCCCAATTAATGCCTTTATCTGTGGATCTCCGTTTAGATATCCCTCGCAAAGATAATCAGCCAATTTCAGAAGCAGTTCCCTACCCAAAACTTCGTTTCCATGCATATTGGCAATGTATTTAAATTCCGGCCTTACTAGAATTAAATTATCGTAAATTAATCCTTGGCGCAACGAACAAAAGCAATATAAAATTCCAATCACTATCTTCACGGAAGCCATAAGTATTCTATGTTTAAATTATTATCGATATTATACTCGTATATTGACATCAGCTATCTTAACCCATTTCCTTCCAGTGGTGCACCAACGCACCATCAATTTTAAACGTAAAATGCTGACGGTTAAAATACTTTCTTATTTTTATCTGTATGCGGTTTTATACATAATGGTATAAAAGAAAAAAGCATTATTCATGTTTTTTAACCCTAGATAAATATGAAAATACTAATTATAATTATATGGTGCATATGCTTTATATTCAGGCCCGTCTCCAAATGCAAATACTAGATCATTAAAATTAGAATTTTGGTCTAAATTTAACTGATTCTAAATCAAAATCCGTTTTTTTTTCTAAGAAAACATCTGTGGTGCATTCGTGCATCACTGGTATTATAAATGAAAGATGGCAACATTTTCTCAATTAGAACTTCTCGTAAAACCAACGGTCGGGTCTAATAAACAGCCAAATAAGCGTCTCATTTATCTTGAAGAAGTGATTCTGTGTACTCGTATATTTGTACAATGTCATTTAAAAAGATTTTAACCCAAAAAGAATTAGAATCTGAACTGGAATGTGCTATTTTAGAGATGGAAAATGACAGAAATGGTAAGTAATAAATAAGAACACATATTATTTCTATTTTGTCCAATTTTCAATTTTTAATTTTTTGCAGAAGTAATTGATGCTGTCTATATTCCTCCAGAGACGTTGATAACCTCACAGACGAGGAGGACATAGACGAAGAAAATGTATTGCCTGAAACAGCAGCGAATGTTGATATTGCTGGGTCATTTGAGCTGTATACACCTTGCTATTCGGAACAGTCCAGGATAGGTAGCGATAACCAAAAACAGTATGAGGGGGATTCATCAGATGAAGAAACCCCTTAGAACTCAAAAGGCAAAAACTAATCCCGTCGACATCCCGAGGTATAGCGCCTTCAGCTAAATGGAACAAAGGAGAAATTGAATACACACATTCTCCAGCTACTAGTGAACACCTAGATAAAGAAAATATAAAGAACCTTCTATTTGGTAAGAGTCCATTAGAAATATTTTTCCTATTGTTTGACGATGAAATTATAGGTCTAATCTTAGATTTTACGAAAAAATACGCCAGAGACAATAAATGCCACGATTTTGTCATATCTAAAGAAGAACTTTTAAATTTCGTTGGTATATTGTTTTTTTCGGGATACCACACTTTGCCTCAAACTTCAATGTACTGGTCAAATGATGAGGACACAGGTGTAGATATTGTAAAAAAATGTATGAGCATCAGGAACCGATTTTATAGCATAAAACAAAATTTGCATTTATCCGATAATAACGAACTAAACAAAGAAGATACATTTTCTAAAATAAGGCCTCTTCTTGACATTATTAATACAAAAAATTTACAGGTGGGGATTTTTTCATGTGCTTTATCGATTGATGAACAAATGGTGCCATATTTCGGCAGGCATTCATGCAAGATGTTTATTAGAGGAAAGCCAGTGCGGTTTGGTTTCAAGTTGTAGTGCCTTTGTTCTTCAGATGGCTTTTTATTTTATTCCCTTCCTTATGCAGGAAAACAAAACAAAAAGTATTCAGAACTTGGGCTTGGGGGAGAAGTTGTAATGAATTTATTATCTGTTGTTAAAACGCCATTCAATCATATAATTTTTTTGACAATTTCTTTTCTTCATTTGGACTATTTTCTCATTTAAAATTATCCGGTTTTTTCGCTACCGGCACAATAAGAGAAAACAGAACTAATAATTGTCCACTTGAAAATTGTAAATTATTCTCTAAAAAAGAGCGGGGTGGTTTTGATACTGCATATGACAGTAATTCCAAAGTTTGTATGGTTCGCTGGAATGATAATTCTACTGTAACGCTTTGCAATAATGTTTATAACGTTCAGCCAATAAACAAAGTTAAACGCTATGACAGAAAACTTAAAAAGATACTTATATACCTCAACCTAATGTTATTACGCAATACAATGCATTTATGGGAGGTGTAGATCTCCATGACAATGGAATTGCTAACTATAGGATTAGAGTATTGGCAGCGAATATTAACTACGATAAGAAGATTCACTCTCCGCGGCGGCACGTCAACGGTATGTCTCCTTCCCCGCGCGAAAACTAGCATGATACTGGCATGTGACCTTTGGACCCGGCGCACACTGGTCGAATTTCTAGGAAAGCTGGCCATAATAAGGTTTACCAGAAATAAGACATAAAAGTTATTAAGTATTACACGTTTAATATATCGTGTTTTAGACAAATAATTGTTGAATTTTTTGCTCATCATCTATATTTATATATAGGGAGTAACAATTATCACTAACGATAAAAATCATGTATAAAAATAATTTGTATGTTCTTAAATCGTTTTAAAAAATGATTTTGAAAATTAAGGGCTTCTTCGTTGTAAAAAAAAAGGTTTTAAATTTTTAATTCGATGATCCAAATTTTGTTTTTGCAACGGTTAATTCAGGAGTCTCACGAGCAAAATGAATGTTAAGCGGACGACAGAAACGCATTGATGAGGGCCTGCAATTTTGCCATACATGTATTTGAGAGTTATCGCTATTTTTGAAAAATAATCTAATAGGGACGAAACTAGTAAAAAATATAGGAGCATCAGTGCAGCTGTTGTTCAAAAACACTTGCTTATATTCTGACTATCCCAAGGTAATATCAAAGCCATATTTACAAATTAAAACTAAATTATAAATTTTCATCTGCTGATTCAGCCAAAGTATTTATTACCTCTTTTTATAATAACATCAGTCTTGCATCAGCAATAATGATTCTACCGAAATTTCAGCTTCAGTTTCACTTACTATAATATTATGGGATTAGGGGTGGGCGACAATAATCGATTATTCGATTCACTTTTAAGAAATTACCGATTAATCGACTTATCGATTAATATTTCAGAAAATATCGATAATCGATTATTTCGATTAATCGATTAATCGATTATTCAGTTATTTGCTAAAATATTAAGCGTTTAATCGATTATTCAATTTCTTGCCCACCCGTACCGATGACTTTACAACAGATATAGCTTTTAAAATTCCAATTTAATAATGCGTTGCGTTAAGGGTAATTTAAATGACATTTGAAAATACTTTCAGTACAACATATGAAGCAAAAAAAAACAGAGAAGCGTAAATGCTCAAACAAGACAGCAGCAGGGAAAACTGCGCACGTTACAAATTTAGCCAATAAGGGATCCTCATTTCGACGCGCCATTTTCTGATAATCTGGCTTCAGTTGTTGCACAATTAGGTATAACACCAATACATAACCTCAACGGAGTGTTAGCACGTTAGCAGTATAGTACATCAGTCTTTATCTTTTTATTATGTATTTGGGCAAATCTATATGATAAGAAGGATCACTCTCCACGGCGGCATGTCAACGGTGTGTCTCCTTCCCCGCGCGAAAACTAGCAGAATATCGGCAGGCCATGATACAAATAGTTATTTACATTACAAGCTGCGAAAGTTTACTTTTAGGTGCGAGGTGTGTTTAAATAGCCGAGGCGAAGCGTAGCGTAGCCGAGGCTATTTAAAAAACTCCAAGCACCTGAAAGGGCTTTCGCAGCGTGTAATGTATTAAACTTTTCATTCTCCCCTCTCGATTTCTTAAAATATACATATTCAAATTTGATGCTGAAAATCCCCAATCGATTGTAATAAAATTGATATAAGGCGGCTTATTGTTATAAAAATACCAGTATCACATAGTTGCTTGTTAACGTTACTAAGGTAACATTCATGTCAATTAAAAATTTAGTTTGACATTTATCAAATAATAATATTGAATAGTTAAGTTGATAACTTTGGTATGTAGCGAGAGTTTAACAAAACATGAGTTCTATTGAAGCATCGAGAAATTAATAATTATTCTCGTTGTATTGAAGGAGCAGCGTATATTGCGTGCAGTTGTAGTTCGTTACCAGATAAATCTAAAAATCGGTACAATCAAGTCTATGAAAATTTCGTTAAATGGTGTACAACTAAAGATGTGTCCCTAATAACGTAAGACGCATTATTGGCAGTGCCGCCGTTGCTTTTGGACAAGATTTCAATCAACATTTGCCATTAAATATTTCAGGTTCATATAACAATTGTAATTTTACATTTAATTTTTATTCTAAATAACGTTTGACATTGACAACGTTGACTTGCCATTTTTATTTTTTTCGTCACCCAGGGCACGAAAGTTTTTCATACTTAGCAACATATCACCTAGCATGTTTTACTTTCGCTTTCGCTTGACCTTTTAAAACAGAAAAGTATAATTTCGTAGAGGGGAGAATGAAATAAAACAATCATGTTGGCAGGCGACCTTTGACGCGGCGGCCATAGACCAGCTCATCCTTTGTCAGATTAATTTTTCACTCGTAAATTCTATAGTCGAGTCAATATTCGATATAAGATAATATCGCTATTTTTTAGTTGTGTTGTATTACAAAATAGGAATGAAATATACAGTAAAAATATTGTGCGAAACCTTTAACCAATTTTAAAATCACCCAAAACGCCAAAATTTAATTAAATATTAAAAGATGGGGCAAATTCGAGCAACATTTTCTTCTTGATGTCTTTTGTCAGAATATTAGTATTCGGAAATATGGTGAAATCATTAACATAAAATCAAAATCTTTTAAATATTAGTTATTACATACCTTGAGTATTGTTATCAATAATAACTAATTAAAAACGTTAACAGATTTTTGAAACAGCCAGTTGAATACAAACTTTATCAAAATATTTATTTGGTGATAATAATAAAAAAAAACCATAACGTAAGTTTGACAGGGCGCTGCAAACAATTCAGAAGATATCAATTGTGTTTTTCCAAAGCCAAATAGAGTATTAGAGTGCTATAAATAATTTCGTCATAAATTTGATTAAATATACCGCAAACGAAAATATCATTTATGGCCAGCTTTTATTTAAATTCAACCTGTGTGCGGCGAAGTTCGCCGATCGTTACCAGGCAACGAATAAAATAAACGACGATTCCTTTGTAGCGCTCTCTTGCCATTGAGTGGGCCTTCTTGTCGTAGTTAATATCATCATCATCATTTGCAGCTTTGTTGACACGATTTTTCACGTGGTGGCCTCCCTTACATATTTATGTATTGTTCCTTCATCTGAGCCCATTGTTGTCTATCGTTGGCTGTACGGGCCCACGTTGTTCCGGCTATTTTCCTAATATCATGGTCCCATCTTAGGTTGGGTCTTCTTCTGGGTCTCTTTATGTTTCGTGGGTACCATTGCGTTATTCGTGTGGTCCATCTATTGTCTGTTCTTCTCGCCAGGTGTCCTGCCCATTGTCACTTAAGTGCTTTAATTTTGTGGATAATGTCTGTAACCTGGGTCTTCTGTCTTATCCATTCGATTCTCTTAGGTCTCTTTGTTATTCCTAACATGTTTCGTTCCATAGATCTCTGAGTTACCTGGAGTTTTCTTACGATATCTGTTATCAGAGTCCAGGTTTCACATCCGTAAGTTAGGACTGGTAGTACGCGTTGATCAAACGCTCTTTTCTTGAGGTGTAGTGGCATTCTTGATTTAAATATAATCGTGTTTCTTCCGAATGCCCGCCAAGCTAATTTGACTCGTCTATTAATTTCTGTGAGTAGAGATCCTGACTTGTGTATTAGTTGGCCCAGGTATGTATATTCTTCTACTATATCTAGTGTTGTGTTGTTTATTTGTATATCTTGTCTGTCTACCAGTTCGTTGTACATTACCTTTGTCTTTCTTAAGTTCATTTTGAGACCTACTTCATTGCTTGCCATGTTCAGCTCATTAATATGTTGTTGTAGTTCATCAGGGCTATTGTCGATCAGGACTATGTCGTCAGCGAACCTTAGGTGGTTAAGGTATTCTCCATCTATGTATAGACCTTTGTTGTTCCAGTCTAGCTTTCGGTAGGTTTCTTCTAGTGTCGCCGTGAAGAGTTTGGGGGATATGGCGTCACCTTGTCGTACTCCTCGGCCGGTCGGGAATTCTGGTGATTCTTTATGTATCATTATTCTAGCTTTAGCTTCCTTGTATATGTTTGCTAGAGTTTCTAGATATGGTTTATCGACACCTTGATTTGTGAGGGCTTCTATTATGGCTTTGGGGTATATCGAGTCGAACGCCTTCTCGAAGTCAATGAAGGCTAGAGCTAATGGTATTTCATATTCTTTTGTTCGACTGATAACCTCTCTCAATGTTTGGATGTGATCTATTGTGCTGAAGCCGCTTCTAAAGCCAGCCTGTTCTCTTGGTTGTGCAGCATCTAGTGTATTTTGTATCCTGTTGCTAATGATTTTTGTGAATATTTTGTATATCACCGGTAGGAGGCTTATTGGGCGGTAGTTTCTTATGTATTCTTTACTGCCTTTCTTATGTATTAGGATGATATTGGCGCTATTCCAATTTTGAGGTATTTTTCTGTTCTTTAGGCAGTTTGTATAGATATTAGCTAGGATTTGCCAAGTGTGTCTACCTGCGTATTTTAGGAGTTCGCCCATTACACCATCGTTGCCTGCT
>MU186988.1:88113-146479 GCA_016904865.1 Pissodes strobi
TAATAATAATAATAATAATAATAATAATAATAATAATAATAATAATACATAATAATTTCTTCGTCCCTTTGGAAGGTGACTAAAACCAGGCCAGTTATGGGGCGCAAAATTAATTCCGATGTATTTTGTGACACCATGAGGTAGTGAACATCTAGACATGTGAGACCCAATCAAAGAGAATAAAATTAATTAAACCTTGTTTGAAATTATTTATTTCGGCAAGGCGGATTATTCATCAATAGAGCACTCGAGAATTTAGAATGTTCAATCAGAATTCTGCAGAATAGTATTTGGTTTCATCTTCATTTTAATTTACTGTCGCCTTCTAATCAACATGATGTGTTTATTTATATTTCTAAATTCTAATTTATAACAGTTTTATTATATTTTTGGGTACCTACGTCGAACTGTTAGAATTCATGTTCCTAAAAAATGTCTTCATACTTACATACTTCATGGCGTCCAGGCTTTGTAGAAAATTCGATCAAATAGAGAGGAATACCGAGCACAGACGGTTCATTGAGAGAGTAGACCCTGGTCACATTCTTGCATTTGGTGTTAACATCCCTTAAAAATAAACACAATTTATTAGAGTACATGGACGTTCAGTCTCGACAAATGCAAGGTCGATGTAATAATACATTATAATAATAATAATAATAATTGTTATTGTTATAAGCATCACCAATATTATTATGAACATCACTAAGAACCCGATGACATGGAATGCCCGCAATCCTCGGCCATACAGAAAAAGGGCAAATCATATGCCAGTTTCAGTTCAGGCATCATTCTGCTTTGCAAAATGTGGGTACGTCAAAATGTGAGATGAAGCCGAGAGGATTTATTTTGAGTGAAATATACAGGGTGTCCTTTAATGACGTGCTAATATTTCAGGGTGTGATTCCTCATATCACTTTATGAAGAAAAGTTCTAATGAATATAATATGTCCACTATGGTTTAATTTTTTTTGCTAAATTTTTTTGAATATCTCCAAACCGGCTTTAGATATTATTTTCTATTTTAGGATGCGAATGGGATAGAATACCACATATTTTAGTAAGAAAATGTATTCTATCGTCCGCCAGTGGCGTCCCTGCAAACATGTTCCTTGATATTTTTTACAAAAAAGAGATACGCCACTGACATTTTTCCATGTGAATATTTTTTCCGATTATTCTGATCAATTCTACATAAAAACGATCTCTTGCACTTTTCTCGTAGGACGCACCGTTCTTTGCTAAAATAATTAATTCGTAATTGCTCCAAAAATTACTCTAGATTAGTCTAGATCATGCCCATATGAACATACAACGGTTTAAATTTATTAATTTTTGTTAAGGTTAATAATAATCAGTGACGGCTCATGGGTCTTTTCAGAGGAAGGGCTTAAAAAATAATTAAAACCTTACCATTTATTTAACGGTAAAGTCCATTCTTATATTTTTCTTATGGCTAATAGCTCCATTACATTGCTGTAGAAATCGGGAATGGACTGGATAAATTGTTTTTCGATTGACAAAACTTCTAGCGCCTTAAGTTTATTTTGTGACATGGTAAACAAGACAATTTATTTGTCACGGAAATATCAATGAAGGTGTGGTTATTCCGTTACATAAATTGTTTTGTTGACTATATCAGAAAATAAACAAATACGCTAGCGGTTTTATCAATCGAAAAACAGTTTATCCAGTCCATTCATGATTTTAACAACAAAGTAATTCAGCTATTCTGCCATAAGAAAAATAGAAGAATCAACCTTACCTTTAAATAATGGTCAGTTTTTAATTTATTTAAGTGAAACTTTTTTAGCGAGACCACCGAACATTAACAAGAGCCTAGAAGGTTCACTCTCAGTCGGCACTTTTGATGTAGCGCTTACAAAGACGAAATGCCAGACTTTAGACGAGACGGGGTGAAACGTGGCACGAAGTCTAAGCAGTTAAACAGCATTTCACGAGGTTCCGTGAAGGGGCAAGGAGGGAAATGCTGGGGGCGGGGCTTAGAGTGAACCTTCCAGCCTATTGTTACTGTTCGGTGGTTAGAGCAAAGTCAGAAAAAAATTAAACGCTTATCAAAGTGACACGCTTATCAAAGTTGAAGTGGTTATCAAAGTGAAACGCCCCTTTAATTAAGCATGTTCCAGTATACCTAGAGGGTTGAAATTTTTAGGAAACTGGACAGCGTAACCCCCCCCCCCTCCCCAGGAGAGGGGGGAGAACAAAAAACTAAAATAATTAATTTCGGGAGAACGAGTGGAGGTGGGGGGGAGGAGGGGATTATACCCCCGGATACCCTAAAAATGTGAAAAAATTTTAAAACGCCAAAAAAAATTCGGAAAGTTAATAAAAGTATTATAAAACGAAATAAGAAAAAAATTAATAAAAACAAAAAAAAAGTTTGAGTAACGCGGTTTTCGGCGAAAAAAAGGCGAGCTACAGGGTCGGGGGTGGCAAAAATGGGAAGAAACTGATAAAAACGTAAAAAAATCTTTGGAAAGTTAATAAAAGTATTAAAGTTAAAGTTAATAAAAGAATTCATAAAACGAAAGAAAGAAAAAAAATAATAAAAAAAAGGTTCAGGAAACGCGGTTTTCGGCGAGAAAAAAATTAAAAAAAGAGTGAATAAAAAGTGAAACCGGGGGAGAGAAAGTTAGGAAAAAATTAGGTTAAAAAAATAAAAACTCAATGCCTATTATCTCATTCAGAAGTTTCACTTCAGTTGTGTGCTTATAAAGGTAAGGCACGTAATTTTTTTTTGAGACCTTCCTCTGAAAGTACCCAGGATTAGACCATTATCAAGATTAATAAAAATTAATAAACTTAAACAGTTGTATGTTCATATAGACTGTTGTTTATAAAATGACTTGAGGAATCACACCCTCAAATATTATCACGCCATTTGTTTTCAATCAATCAATCACCTTATTTATTGAAAAGCTATATGTTATACAACAATATCTCTTATAATAATACTTAAAACTAACCTATCCTAATTAACATGATGAGTAGAGTCACTCAGCAGATACCTAGTGTTTCTTTTAAATGTAATGTTTTAGGTGTGGGTTTTCTATAAATTCTCTTATAGAATAGT
The DNA here is from genome assembly GCA_016904865.1 of Pissodes strobi. NCBI lineage: Eukaryota > Metazoa > Arthropoda > Insecta > Coleoptera > Curculionidae > Pissodes > Pissodes strobi. The sequence continues at coordinate 91,208 of MU186988.1, forward strand.
GAACATTTTTTACTAAAAATGATTTAATAATTCTATTAAAACAAACAAGTAGTAAACTCTCTTATTTTATCCGGAATTTTATTAAAGAGAGATTTGTACGACGGCGTCCTGGCGTCACACGAGAGAACATATTTTAAAACAGCTCTGAGATAAAAAGTCAGAATTCTGAGATAAAATGTCAGAATTCTGACATAAAAAGACAGAATTCTGAGATAAAAAGTTAGAATTCTGCGATAAAAAGTCAGAATTCTGAGATAAAAAGTCAGAATTCTGAGATAAAAAGACAGAATTCTGAGATAAAAAGTCAGAATTCTGAGATATATAGTCAGAATAAAAAGTCAGAATTCTGAGATAAAAAGTCAGAAAGACAGAATTCTGAGATAAAAAGTCAGAATTCTGACATAAAAATACAGAATTCTGAGATAAAAAGTCAGAATTGTGCGACAAAAAGTCAGAATTCTGAGATAAAATGTCAGAATTCTGCGATAAAAAGTCAGAATTCTGAGTTTGAAATATTACGTAAGAAAAATCGTAATATCGATCCAGAATGCTAGTGTTAGCAAAGTAGTCGTATCGGAGCGCATAAAACAAGGCCTAAAGTGTTGTTGAGTTTGGAGCAACCTTTAGCTATAAGTAAATATAAAGCACTTACATTACTATTTACCTTTTTATCTCAGAATTCTGACTTTTATCTCAGACATCTGTCTTTTTATCTCATAATTTTGGCTTTTCATGTCATAATTCTGACTTTTTAGCTCAGAATTTTTACTTTTTATCTCAGAATTCTGACTTTTTATCTCAGAGCTGTTTTAAAATATTTTCTCTCGTGTGACCCCAGGACGCCCGCCGTCGTAGATTTGTCCGACGCGACGGCGTCCTGGGGTCACACAAGAGAAAATATTTTAAATCAGCTCTGAGATAAAAAGTCAGAACTAAAGGTTGTTCCAAACCCAACAACACTTTAAGCCTTGTTTTATGTGCTCCAATACGACTACGGTTGCTAACACTAGCATTCTGGATCGATATTACGATATTTCTTAGGTAATCTTTTAAACACAAAATTCTGACTTTTTATCGCAGAATTCTGACTTTTTATCTCAGCATTCTGACTTTTTATCTCAGAATTTTGACTTTATCTCAGAATTCTGACTTTTTTTCTCAGAATTCTAACTTTTTATCTCAGAATTCTGACTTTTTTATCTCAGAATTCTGACTTTTTATCTCAGAATTCTGACTTTTTATCTCAGATTTGCCTAAACGGAAATAGTTATTTGTGTATTTAGAGCGCAAAGTAACGGATTGCCGCTTGAGAAAGAATGTTACTGCGCGACGCGTAGCGGAGCGCAGTAATCTTTCGAAACCGGCAATCTTACTTTGCGCTCGAAAAACACACAGAACTTTTTCTACAGCCGCATTTTTTAAAATTAAATGCACATTTTTCTCTATACTTATTCTGAAATTTGCGAATGACTGTCAGTTTTGACATATTATGTTCGGGCTTCGGGCATATTTAGAACAGGATTGCCAGCAGCAAACTGTAGCAAACGCACGACTGTCATTTATTTATCTTCGGTTTCCATGACCATTCAGCACACTAGACGGAAAAAGCGAGAATTTCCTTTTCCATGTTCGCGCTAGAGCGCAAAATAAGGATCCACGGCATTAGTTGATTTTGCGATTTCATTTGAATTTAGTATTTAGTTATTTTGCGCGCGGCTGTAGAAAAAGATAATTATATTTCAGCAAACTAGAGGATTGGGGTATTATTATATTATTTCTGGATTACGTGAGATATTCGTAAACATCAGTACCTCTTTAAAAAGTGCCATAAGAGCTATATTTGTGAATTCTTGTTAAAGACTCGAATACCAAAAGGTCATAAAATGTCAACATTTTTAGTTTTTTAAAGTATGGGTTAGATGATGTCATGTTTGATAAATTTGCTATAAGTCTAACAGCCTTCTTTTGTAGTAAAAAAAAATTAAATTAGTTCGTGCTAGTGTTGCATATTCCCAAAAAGGCAAACAGTATCGGACATGCGATTCGAACATGATACACCTCGACCGCTATATCTTTATTTAGAGTGCTTTTTGTGACTCCACTTGGAAAAATGTGCGCAGCATATCACTTTTTTTGTAACATATATCAAAGGACCTGTTTGTAGGGCCGCCACTGATGGAGAGTTAAAATAACTTTTTTTACTAAAATATGTGGTTATATGCTATTAACACATATCAAAATTAGGAATAATATCTAAAGGACTTTCGCAGATATTAAAGAACAACAATTTAAAAAAAATATCAACACAAGCCTTTGCGGACATATGTTCATATGAACTTTTCTTCATAGTGATCTGAGAAATCATACTCTGAAATATTAGCACGTCATTAAAGCATACCCTGTATAACGTTGAAAATATTCCTAGTTAATACTTCATTACCCAAGGAGTATACAATGAGAGCTAAGCGTGAGTATGAACCTAAGGCTCGTGTCGTAATGAATGCGAGTGTCTTAATAACCAAAAAACTGATTCGTTTTAAAACTGTGTATGTCATGATAATCCTCGATATTGACTGAACATTGCTGGCAATTTTATTCGTTATGAATTCGTATCGTAATGAAAATCTGTATCATAATGGGTCTCATTAAAGTACAGGTAGTAAATGTCTAAAAAAATCAATTAAAGTGTAGAAGTAGGAAAAGTATTTATTAAGCGGAAAATCGCTCCATTTTATTGTATATTTTTCAGATTATTCGTTTTGAGATATTTACATGAATGTCAAATTTCGTAGCCAGATATTAATGAGCTGAATCCAATTATAGCTAAAACGTTTAATATACAAAAATATAGCTTACCGTAAAACATGAAACAACTCCTGATTATCATGATGCTTGAATTCAAAACCTCTTGACCCTTCAACCAAAAATGCTAATAAGCTTACAGACAAATAAACTAAAAGCTTTTCCATCCGAACAAGGTTTCCCATATTTCTTCGTATGTACAATGTTTAGTTCAATTTTGTATTGCGAATTTTGTTACTTTTTGAGAAAACGAATACCAAAAACAGCTGTTCTATGATACAATTCTCGACCAAGAGTAAGCGGTATTGAGCTGAATACTTTTGCATGAAGCCGACACCGCATAGAGTGGAACTCTGTAACAAGAAATAAATCAGCCCGAATAAGCAGCATATAAATTTTATAAATCAAGGTATAGGAAAAATTAAAATATTTAGAGCAAAATTTAGGTATTGTTTTTGAAAATTACACTAGTGGTGTCAGTGTTGTCAGAAGATATCTCGGTTTTCCTAGGTTTTGCAACTTTTCGATGAAAAGGTGAAAAATTTAACACTAAATGCCGGTTATCGGTTATCCGCCCTGAATCTCCGGATATCCGTTAAATGAAAATGGATAACAGACCCAGATATATGTCTATCAAAAGTGGCAATGGCTTTTTCTGAAAAATCTAAATGCAAAATATGTATGATCAATAAATTCACGTGGGTCTCCTACCCGATTATTTAGTGGGCAACTACGGCAAGTAATACGTTCATCAATCGACTTTTTCCTAGATTTCTAGTATAGGCATCTTAGATACTGCCTTGTTAGTTTCATTGTAATAATTATTATACTCGTATCTGCTATCCTAAATTAGCCGGTTCTTAAGACGCATAATCTTGACTTCGACCAATCAAAGTTTCAAACATTCATGGTCCTAACAATAAAATAAATTTTTGTTCAAATACAAAAACCACAAATGTATATAATATACACGATGTGTAAGGAACCTACATTTTTGTATTCTTGTTTTTCTCTAAATTCTAGATACGGTTTGCGCAGTCAGGCCAACAAGGGTATTTTCGGAAATATAATTTTGTGGAGGACTTATGGGGATAAACATAGCACACCGGCTTCTAATTCGTCCTTTCTAAAAGTACATATCTACTCAAAACTAATTTATTTAAATTTTGAGGTGTTAATAAAGGACAAGTGGTTCACCGACAAATAAGTCTGAATTCAGGAAGGGCGCGTGGCCCATGGTTGATGGGGAGGCAATTACAAAAAAAAAACATTTTTTTATTAGCTTCACAAAAGTGAGGAGACAGAAATAAAAGCAGTATTATAAATAATACTTATTATCTCCAAACAAAAACAGAATAAATAATTGTTTGTAGCAACTGTAGCACGTAATTGCAAACGCTAAGAAGAAAACACTTACAGAATTCCACCCCCAAACTGCGTCTCGACGCTCGCGCAACACAAGCGTCTGAAAATGACGTCAGGCTCGATTATGGATTTCCCGATAAACCGAGCGGGCTATATTTTCCAGCAAGAATCTTATCCTTCTCTCTTTTTATTCCACTGACTTAGTCCCTTTGTGTGGGCAGGAAATAAGGACGTAAGATACATCCAAAAGGCTTATGGATATTATATAATTATTTTGAAAAAAAAACTGTCAAGGCATAAGAGAATGCGATAGCGCGTGAAAGTTCACAAATATTATGGAGTAATTTTGGTAATGCCGACGGTGTCTGCTTAAAACTACACGAAAAAAGTCAAAACTGTGTGCGATATCTACGTACTTGTATGTAAAATACGAAATATTATGTAAAATACGAAAATATTCCGAATAAATGCATTATAGGTAAACAAATATTTTGAATGTACAGGGTGTTCCAACGAGGACTGAACAGGGGCTTAATTTTGACCTTCCCTGTATTTAAAAAAAACAAAAGTGCCTTTCGATGTATTTTTTCTACTAAATTCAAAAATTAAACCATTTGAACCAAAACCAAAAGACTTACTTACGCCATGGATGAACTGTTTTCTTAAACGGAACACCCTATATATTACTACATTTTTGGACTCTCTAGAGAAATCTAAACACATTTCGTGTATAATATACTATACCTATCTTTAGCTGTTTTTTTCGAAATATTGACAGTTGAAAGTCGGGCATTTTGACACTGACTGGCTCCAACAGCTAAACTGCACGAGATCAAAGAAAACGGTTTGCATATTCCTATCTTAGGTTTTCATTAGATATCGAATGACAATAACTTTGAGTTTAACCAGAGGTTTGGGGTAATTTTATCCGCGGGTTAAATTCCAAGTTACCCTAATTCGATAGCTTATGAAAACCTAAGATAGAAATGTCCAAACCGTTTTCTTTGATCTCGTGCAGTTTAGATTTTAAAGCCTGTCAAAATGCCCGACTTTCAACTGTCAATATTTCGTAAACAGCTAAAGATAGGTATAGGATATTATACACAAAATGTGTTTAGATTCCTCTAGAGAGTCGAAAAATGTAGTAATATACAGGGTGTTCCATTTAAAAAAAATAGTTCATCCATGACGTAAGTTTTTTGTTTTAGGTTCAATTTTTCAATTTAGCAGAAAAAAATACATGGTTCGTTTTGAAAATACAGGGAAGGTAAAAAATAAGCCCCTTTTCAGTCCTCGTTGGAACACCCTGTACTTACACACAAATGCGATAGCCTTCGATATTTGAAGTAAAATTTTATCTGGAAATCAGCAGAAACCGCTGCAATCGTTTTAAAAATGTCCATATTCTCAGATCCTGGACCATTTTCCCGGCTTCAAATCATTTTAAATGAGATTTCAGGCAGATATGCTGCTAGTGAAACTTTATCTCGAAATCTGCCATAAAGTCGACAGAAAAAAAAATCAAAATTTTTCAATCCTGTCATTTTTCCGGATATCAAACCCTTTGCACAGAGATTTCACGCAATTAAAGGTAATGTCCAAAATGGTATGACGTATTCCTTCAAATTTTCCATAATGCATCAAAAGCAAAGCTTCTAACTCGTAAAAATACCAAAGTACGAAAAACTTAAGCATATTTTACGATTTTTGAAGTGAAACTTCTTTAGCGAGGGTAAAGTCAGAAAAAATGCTTATCAAAGTGAAACGCCCCTTTAATTAAACATGTTCCAGTATAGCTAGAGGGTTGAAATTTTCAGGACATGTAGCCGGGGTAAACTGAGGAACTTGGACGAAAACTGGACCTCGTACCACCCTCCCTCTCCGTTCGGCCAGGAGAGGAGGGAGAAGAAAAATAATATAATTAATTTCGGGAGAACGGGAAGCGCTACGCGGCGCGGCGTCGAAATTTGTATGGTAGGTGCGCTTCATGGGGGACTGGGGCTCTAATTTAAGAGGGGATTTTGGGGAAAAACCGTTTTTTGCCGATATCTGCAACGGAGCTTCGGATCGAAATTTTGACAAGCGATGGCTCCGGTTCACGGGGCCATCACTTAGGGGAAGGGAGGAATTATACCCCCCTACCTCCCGGATACTCAAAAAATGTTCCACAAAATTGAAAAAAACGTAAAAAATTGTGCCCAATGTTAATATAAGTATTATAAAACGAAATAAGAAAAAATATATTGAAAAAAAAGTTAGAGAAACGCGGTTTTCGGCGAAAAAAGGAAAAGAAAAAAATTGCTTTATTAAAAAAAACAACAAATTTAAAAAAAAACCTAAAAAACTGGTCGCAAAGTTAATAAACGTATTATAAAATGAAATAAAAAAAATTATAAAAAAACAAAACCAAAAGATTGTTCGGAAAGTTAACGGAGTTTTATAAAACGAAATAAACGCGGTTTTCGGCGAAAAAAAAGTTGAAAAAATGGAAAAAAATATTAAAAAAAGTGTCGAAACCGGGGGAAAAAGTTGAGAAAAAAAAGCTTAAAAAAGTAAAAACTGAATCCTTTATATTTCTTTCAGAAGTCGCACTTCAGTTGTATGCTTATAAAGGAGAGGCACATATTTTTTTTGCATGCTTCCTTTTAACAACGATTTTCTTGTATTTCCTGATCACGTACGAAAAATTCATACAGAACTTTTTTATAGCAGAAGTATCGAGGTTTACGAATCTGGGGTTGTTTTTTTCTAATATCTATGCATTGGCTGACACGTACGATTAAAGTAGAATTTTCAAATGTTGTACTCGTAACCCTCCTCTTTAATGTGCGTAGGTTGCTCCAGCGTATGTGGTTTTCCAGTAATGAAATATTATGTAGTAACGTGTCGTGTCGAAAATCAAAATGGCGAAAAGTCTAAATTCAACTAGCTAATCCTGTATAAAAGACATCATCATTTCTTATACGATTTTTTACGTAGATTTACATAGTAATCGTTTTTTATAATTTTCTTTTTCGAGAAAAAAAATATAAACTAATCGATATTTTTACATTTTCCCTCAAAAGTCCATTTTCTCAAAATTTTAGAAACAGAGAAGCTTAGAGTGTTTCTCCTATAAATTCCCTATCGAGCTTTCGTCTCGTTTTTCGATCCTCTCGACTTTTTCTGCACTAGAACGACTCAAATTTTCAAACCCGTTTCGAGAGAAATACTAAATATCTCCGTCAATCGTCGTTCGATATCTTGTTGTGTCGATTGAGGATAGCATCCACTCACTGGCTATCTCTCTCTCGCTCCACTGACTTGGCTTGACTGAAGTCTACTCCACTTTACCCGAATGAGCGTTACATAGCCGATCGTGTGGCGTGACGGCTCAGTCTCGTTCACTACTACCAAGGTAAAAAGTGAGCTGAACCAGCAAAAAGGAAGTTTTTACTTCAAAAAAGTATTACTGATGACAATCCTATGTATTTTATGGTTTTAAAACGTATTTCCTGTAAGTAGCTTCCGAAAGTGGAAAAATATAATGTACCTATTACGAACTTCCCCATGAAGCTGACAATGATCCAATATTACATTAGCTACGCTACCCACTATTTATATAGTACCATTTTATAATAAAAGAATAAAATGATAGTACCTATTTGATATTTCTCCCAATTAATCGAACTGTTTTACCGCATCTCAACATTCTCTGGATCAATTTTGAGAAAGAATAAAGTAAAGTATTTTTTGAAAATTACAATAGTGCTAAAATGTTATCCGAAGCCTGATAGGATTTTTAGACGATATTTCGCTTTTCCTAGTTTTGTGCATTTGTTTTGATGAAACCGAATACCGAATTCGGTATCCTGAAACTCCAGATATCGGATATCTGAAATTACAGTTGAACTCATTCAGAAAATTCGGATAATTGCAGCCCTCGTTGGCTTTGATAAAAGCACAAAGAATGGTACGCTAAACTGGGATTTCGGTGCAATGACGATATCTATAGACGGTGACGATACTGTCCTAATCCGATACAAAACTGTTTTTGTCACTGAAATAGAAACTGGAGAATAGTATATACAACAGTCATTAAGTGGATAATTGTCTAAATTTAATCGTTCCCCTGCAAGAACTTTCCAGCATTAGAATATTTAAAATATGGCTTCAATAAAATATATAGCCCCTTTGTTGCAAATATCGCAATTTGAACGACTATGAGATACAATGCATCCAACTCTACGCAACTTTATCAAGAATATAACTGTCATAGAAACATTTGGGTCAACAATGGTTACCAAGATATTTTATGTCACTGGCAAAATTACCAAGAGATGGATATATTACCCGCCCTAAATATGTCATTTTAAAAACATTAAAATCCAATGCACTTATTACTACTTTTTAACTCTCATATTAAATTATGTAACAGATCTAGTCGCATTTTCAATGTATTCTTAATATATTATTTTTGTATATACTTACCAATCGAAATTTGGCAAAGAAACTTTTAGAACAACCGATTACAAATCAAATAATATAAAATAGAGTTAAACGCTTCAATACTTGAAAATGTTACAGCAATCTAAACAATTTTCATGGCACTAAAATAGGCAAACCCGCGTAAATAAATGTGTATTTATACCTATCTGGTATGTGAATATTCCGAGGTTTTGCATGGAATGTCACTGTCAAGTGTTAAACAAAAAGTAAATATATCCGTATATAATGCATTAACGAAAATATGAATATATTTACTTTTTGCTACGGCGAAAATATGCAAATTCTGTATTTTTCTGAGAGCATGACCGGCTTCCAATATTCATACGGAATTAAGCAAAAATGGTCTTAATAGAAGTTGTAGAACAATGCGTATTTTAAAATTATTTTCAATCTATCAGGGTGAACCGAACTTAATCTGAACTTACTGTTTTAAGAGGAACACCATATATTTGAATTTCCTGCATATTTCATGTGTCACACTCTATACTCTATCTCAATATTCTACAGTGTTCAGTGTTCGAAGCACTAGTCTTATATAAAAGTGGACGGCAGAGCTAAAGAGACCCCTGCAAAATGCGTCACACCCTATCTCAATATTTATTCTACTGTGTTCAAGGTACCAGTCGTAGTGGCAAAAGTGGCGATAGGAGGGTTCGGAAAATTAAATAAATTAAGCGAAATATTAAAGTAATTTCTTTGAGACAAGCTAAGGCCATACTGAGGCAGCAACAGGCTGTCTCCATGACGCGTATTATGAATTCATACCGCGCTCCAACACTGCAATGTGTTAAAATACAAGAGGAATTAAATTAACCATTTTTGTCAAGATAGTTTAAAAATCCTACCGTGCGCCAGCACAGAAATCACGTAGGGATTTATGAACGCGTATTATGAATTCATACTGCGCTGTAACACTTGTGTTAAAATACAGGAAAGCAAAATATTTCACTTTTCGCATGGCCCTCCGCTCGCTCGCTCCGGGGGCTCAAGAAAAAGAAACTAACCAGGTGCTAACCCAAGACATACCCAAAATCAAGAAAAAAAAAACAGAAAAGGAAACTAACCAGGTGTTAACCCAAACTAACCCAAGACATATTCACTTTTCGCATGGCCCTCCGCTCGCTTCGCTCGCTACGGGGGCTCAAGAAAAGGAAACTAACCAGGTGCTAACCCAAACTAACCCAAGACATACCCAAAATCAAGAAAAAAACAGAAAAGGAAACTAACCAGGTGCTAACCCAAACTAACCCAAGACATACCCAAAATAAAAATAAAACTGTTTAGAAACTTAACCTTAAAAAAATATAAAAAAGCAACGGGGTTTGAACCCGGGCCGCCGAAAGCCGCCGATTTGAGACCTAACCATCTAGACCTCTAGACCACGAGGGATCTTGCTGCAAATTGCTTGCATCACGAAGACATCTAATTCCTCCTGTGTTGCAGCGCAGTATGAATTCATAATCAAATGCTTATAAATTCCTCCTGGACTTCAACACATAATTCGCGTATCTATAGTTTAAAACCCCACAAGATGGCTATGATATTCAGTTTTGCTACTACGCCTCAGCACAATGACAGTGCTGTCACATAGTAGGAAGTACTAATACGCCTCCATGGCGTGTGTTATATTCATACCTACTATTAACTGAAAGCAAGTCAAAGATACACATTGGCATATATAGGGTCCAGGGAGGATCAGGATGCTACAGTGCTTATAAAGGGACCGACAGCCGTCTGTGAACTACCTGCCACATATAATTCTTATTGCTCGCTTTTGCCTTCAATGCCTGAAAGAATTCTGTTGAATTCCCCCAAAGGATATTTTTTTATTGAAATAAACCCATATATGCCGCTCTAGCCCCAGTTCAGCGATCCTACGAAGGAGAAATAAGATGGATGATAATTTTTTCTCAGGTAAGTTTGTTGGCTACATACGAGATACCTGTGCTCCTATTCTGCACTATTTCTCGTACTAAAAATTCTAGAGTTTCAGTTTTGCTGAGATTAAGACTTAGGTCATTATTTGCACACCAACTGTTCATTTGATTAAGAGACAGCCGTGTTAAAGCAAGAAGTTATTCAATATTTTTATAAGAAAGGTAGTGTCGTCAGCATACTGTATGATCTTGTCGTTTGAAAAATAGACAAGAAGCTCATTAACATAAAGTACAAAGAGCAATGAGCCCAGGACTGACCCTTGTGGGACACCAGCAGCAGTTAGTGGCAGAGATGCGGACTCTACCCTCCCCCATGCGGAAACTATCTAGTAGTGTATAATCGCAAAAATAGGAAGTTACGAGTTGAATCACACTACCTCTAATCCCGTAAAGTTCCGATTTGCTGAGAAGAAGCCGGTGCGACACAGAGTCGAACGCCTTAGAGGCGTCACAGAAAGTCGAAGAAACATGCTCCCCCTCTTGAGGTGATTAACCACACTAGCTCCCTCAGTGCATAAAGCTTGTAGATTCCTCCCTTCTAAAACCAAACTGCAGTGCATGACGAAAGCATTTGTTTATAGTCTAGAAAGTTTATTATTCGGTTATTAAGACAATTGAGATTGGTGGATGATTACCTGGATCCTTCTCATCATCCTTCTTAAATATAGGGATAATTTTACCCAATTTAAATTTAGTAAATGTCTGACTGGTTGAAACGCGGTCTAAATCTTTGGATATGTCTTATATTATCCAAAACCACTTCAAACTCCCTGAAGATGTCTTACGTGGCAAAAACAAGTTCAAAATTCCCGAAAATGTCTAATTCAGTCGAAACTTGGTCTAAACCCCTGAAGGTGATGTAAGACATTACCGAAAACTAGATCAAAATCCCTAGCAGTACCCGAAACTTGGAATAAAATAAAATGTTGAGAATTAGTTGAAACTTTGAAACCTTGTCTAAATCCCTGAATATGTTAGTCGAAACTCCGTCTGAATCCATTAAGAACTCCTACATTAACCGAAACCTTTTAAATGGTATAGCCCAAGATACCATGTGTCAAAATTAACAGCTGACGTATTCTACAATTCTACAAAATGGAGTAGCCCACGTAAATGAAAGATGACAAATGACAGATCATAGAACTTGAAAATTGGAAAGCGGCTAAATGTAGCAGCGTGCTCCGGTGTTACATAATTATGTCCACAGAATTGTTCCCGATCTTATTACCAGTTTCCGACGTTATTTATGATTTGAGTTCAATCACTAATCTTATCCAGTCATTTCCATGAATGGTTGTTAGGTGTTGTGGAGATCAGTTATCGCATTGTTGACTTCAGTACGATAATGCAAAAGTTTTTTAGTATTTTTCTTGATTTTGCGCATATCCAAGAGACCCTCGGCTACATTTAGATGCCCGTAGATTTCCGACAACAAATATATTTTAATAAAAATAGCCTCTCAAAGAGGAGTGTACAACACACGACTCTCGGCACAATTTAGCAACACCGGAGCACGTTGCTCCGCTTATCCGCTCCTAAAAACAGCGTTGCATACGTGGCTTAAAAATGACAAGGGTATCAAAATTGATAGATGACAGGTGCTACGAAACTATCATCGCCTACTTTGCCGAAAATTAACAGATGACAAATATCAATATCATCTTATTTGAACTGCATGGCATGTGGACGAAAAATTACAAGTGATAGATGCCATGTGTCAAAAACTGACAACTGATAAGTTCACAAAAGTCGTGGGCGGAGTTTATTTGGCTGCGCGCGCACTGTGTGGCTTTGGCTGTGACGTCACTGTCTAGACCATGTTTCCGACACATTCTTTCTTAGCTTATATAAGTTTTAAACTATTTTTGGCATAAGAGTGCTCGCCGTATACTACTGAAAACTAAAGAAGGCATTCCATGGAGGTTACTTATCTTATATCCCCAGCATTTTACCTCTAAGAAATTGATGATAGTAAATTAAAATGAGTTGACATATCCTTTGAGTGGAATAACTGATTTTTTCTACGTGTTCGTTAGTTGCAATATTTTCCAAATCTCTTTAAAGAATGAATCAGACGACCTTCCCAGCCTAAAATATGTTTTAGAGTCGTTTAAAAAGACCATATTAAATATTAATTCTTATTTTTTCGGCTCAATCATTGGTACACCGTGTTAGGAAATAGTATCGGAACATTTAGTTATCTTCAAAACCACTAAAGCTAGCCATTAATTGCCATTAAAGTGCCCTAAAATTGTATAGAGATGGGGCAAGAACTGAACAGGGGACCGGAGCCGGAGTATTTGGGCCAGGAACCAAATTCTCCGAAGCAATGGGAAAACACCCGGACATATTCCAGGCAGAAATTAACGCCATAGGAAGATGTGCGCAGTTCAACCTCGACAGAAACTATAGAAAGAAACAGATTGTCATCTTCTCAGACAGTCCAGCCATCAAAGCGCTGAGCTCAACAACAATCAGCTCCAAAATTGTATGGGAATGCCTAGAGGGGCTAAATGAACTAGGCAAGAATAACAAATTATCCCTTCAATGGATACCAGGACACGCTGGGATAGAAGGCAAGCAGACCAATTGGCAAAAGTAGGAGCACAAACTCCGCTTTTAGGACCGGAACTTTTCTGTGGCATAGGGACGTACACCTACAAGGAAGAATTCAGGAAAGAAGAGCGAATCAAATGGATCAGTCTATGGGATCGCCTTCCAGGATTAAGGTCATCCAAGTTCTTTGTAGGGCTCCCTCACCCAAGAAGATCAAAACACCTTATAACAATGCGTAAGAACAATCTCCGCAACCTCACCGACTTTCTGATGGACCACTGCCGGTTAAGAAGGCACTTGGAGAGAATAAAAATTGGAAATGAGGACAGTTTTCGGTTCTGTGAGGAAGGGGAGGAAACCCCGGAACACCTTCTCACGGAGTGCGAGGCGGTCGCGAACTGGTGAAAGGCCTGCTTCGGGTATTGCATCGTCGAACAGGAGGAACTTTCATCCATAGAACTAGTGATGCACGGCCCGAACATTACCATCAGAAGTTACTGTAATATTACGTAATATTACCATTCCCCTTGAGTAACATTCCTTTGTTACCGTAATATTCCCTAAAAGTTTAGGTAATTTTCCGGGTAATATTCGGTTTAATGTTACGTAGGTACTCGGTTACGTAGAATTCGACGCGTTTTAAAATTCATAACGGATTTTTTTGTTTGTTGCGACACACTAAAACACGGTGTACCGATAGCGCGCTGGTCCACATGACATGATATGCACAAGGTTTCTTTTAATTTTTTTTTATTTTATTTTGTGATATGCGCAAGTGGCGCAAGTTAAAGCTACCTTTTTTTATATTTTTTTACAAGAGTTAGTAGGGTAACTATTTGTTTTTTTTTTTAATATTTTCTTGTTTGCTATGAATTTGGATTCACTGCACAGCAAAATATGTTGTTCCTTTTTTTAAATAAACTTGTACATATATTTAACCAATTTGTCTTTTTTTTGTACTTAGGTTGAAAATTTGTATTAGACTGTGATGAAAGTTTTAAGTTCAATTATTTAGCTTGTTATTAACCTTTTTGAAGCCGTCTAATTAGGACAATTATCACTTAATTTCATGAAGCAGAACAGAGATGGATTTGTCCTTTCTCCTTTGCATATTTTAAAAATATAGCTTTTTCGACGCTGCTGTTTAGCAATATTACCGAAAATTACGTAATAGGTATTACCAATATTCTTACAAAAAAATAAATTGCCAGTAATTTTGCATCACTACATAGAACCATCCAAACTAATTGCTTTTATCAAAACACTGAAGCTGGATGAAGTACTCTGATTGAGAATCACATCAACGAAAGCACCATGGAAGATGAACACAATAAATCTGTATAGGTCGCAGTGTATTAACACCCCCCTAGATCATTCATTCATGGAAATTGGTACTACGGGATTTTAAAAGATGCTGAATTTGAAAGTGGCATTATCAGTTATATTTCTCAGTTTTGCTTACACGCAGTAACTTTGTTATTTTAAATGAAACACCCTGTAATTTTTTACATTTTTAGATTTTATTTTAAAATTAGAAGCCTATTGATATGTATCATAACTTATTGGTAAAGTTATAGTTCAGGAGCTAGAAACAAATGAAAACTAAACTTTTCAGTACTTTGGATAGATACAGAGAGAAAAGAGTTGGAGATGGAAACAAACGATTTACCTACACTTTCATTTTGAAGAGCTGTTGCACTGGCGCTATTTGTAGTTGGCGAAAGCAAACGGTTTTGTTCCATCCAACTCTTCCAACTCTTTTCTTCTCAGCTTTCACTCTACCCATCCAAAGTGTCCAAAAGCTTGATTTTCATTTACTCTATCTTCTAATCTTTGGTTTAGTTAGTTACAATTTTACGCAGAATCCAAAAATATAAATACTACATAGTGCATAGTGCAATATAAAATAAATAAGTTACTGCGTGTAGGGCAAAACTGAGAAATCTGGCAAACGGTGCTGATTAAATTCAGCACCTTTTAAAACCCTCCAGTGCCAACTAATTTTCATTGATTAAGCGTTCCAGTCCTTTTTTACTAACCGGGTATACTCATATTTCCGTACACCTACTGTAATGCATACCTACAATGGTTGTATTGATGTGCAGAAGAGACAATGAACGTAAATACCACTTAAGACATGAATGCCTGATGGTGAACGACATTAGGTACGCTAATAATACACACATCTCCCGCTTCTCAGTATAAATGACACGATAGTGAAACATCATCCAGTGCCGTAGAAAAACAGGAACTATATTACGATCATGTCTATTATCGCTTTGAAGCACCGAGAGGTTCGGTCAATATTGAAAATACATAAACCAAATCGGAGTATAATGACGTGGACTTCTTTAATATGGTATATTTTTTACGGCTAAAATGGTATTGAAGTGGCCCTAAAATAAGGAACAACAGATCCTTGAGAAAGAAGAGAGACTTCCTAACATGAACGAGATTGAGCACGAACCGGATGCAAGCAGAGGTAGAGAAGGCAATATCAAATTAAAAAAAGGAAGGTACTAAAATCTGAAGTGATCTATGTAATATGATATGGAAGGAAGGCCAATCGCCCGAAGACTGGTCTACCTATATAGTCTAGTCACACCAATACATAAGAAGGGTGCAACTACGAAGTGTAGCGTAGCAACTACGGTACCATTTCAACTTATCTAGATCGACAGATCCCACACGAACAAGCATGGTTTGTGAAGGGAAAGGGAACTAGATAACAGATTCTCAACTTACAGCACCTCATAGATAAATGCCGAGAATTCAATATTCCAATGGTCTTCTGTTTCTTGATTACCAAACGGCCCTTGGCTGTGTTAACTGGAAAAGACTACGGAAGGTTCTTCGCGAGATGGGAACGAACACTTAATTGATGTTATAAAAAACCTTTAGTAAGAATAGGCAACCGTCACTCTTCTTCCTTCAAGACTTGCAGGGGCGTCCTCCAGGGATGCAGCCTCTCTCCAGATCTCTTTAACATCTGTGAAGAATACATAATGAGAATGATATTGGATAAATGGAATGGAGGAATCTAAATCCTACTTCTAAATCGAGTTAAGACAGGGGGCAATAGATGCGGCCTGAAAATAGACGCCGAGAAAACCAAAATTATGACTGTCGCTAGTCCTAATGCGCTGCAGCTCACTGATGCCCTG
Organism: Pissodes strobi; assembly: GCA_016904865.1. Lineage (NCBI taxonomy): Eukaryota > Metazoa > Arthropoda > Insecta > Coleoptera > Curculionidae > Pissodes > Pissodes strobi. The sequence continues at coordinate 107,520 of MU186988.1, forward strand.
CGCAGATTTCAAATCGTAGACCATATTATCTATCTGGGCTCATATATTGGTAACACTGGTTCAAGTGAGGGCGACACCCGAAGAAGAATAGGAATGAATGGTCAAGAGTGCAATGAGTAGAATATCTAAGATCTGGAAAGACCACAACACCCACTAAAATGAGGTTAGTGGAGCCACTGTTTTTCCTCATCTTCCGTAATGGGGCTGAAACCAGGGCAATTAAAGCAGCGGACAGAAGGATAATTGATGTGTTCGAGATGTGATGCTGGAGACGCATGCTCCGAATTCCATGGACGGCGGGCGCACAGATCGAACGAGTCGATCTTTAGAGAGTTGAACAACCAGAATAGACTTTACCCCGTTTGTCTTTCAAGCATCCTGAGGTTTTTGGACACATTACACGGAGAGACGATAACAGTTTGGAGACATTGATGGTTTCGGGAAACGTAGAGGGACGAAGGTCCAGAGAGCGCTCACCAACCCGATGGACTGATCAGATTTAAAAGGCCACCGGCACTTCGTGTTACGGAGCTGTAAATAGAACCCAGATTCGAAGTCAATGGAGAGCATTAACAGCACAATTTGTTAATGATCACGATTCTCAGCAATGAGAGAGTGACTGGAGAAGATATTTAAAGGTGCAAGATTTTACAACAAAGATATCCAGATTTGCTGAGAATTGCTCGACATAAACAAAAGAAATAGAGATTGTGAATGTATTGAAAAATCTAATCATCTTGTCTAACTCACTGACATATAACAGTATGTAATGCGACTCTGTGAATCCATGTAAAAGTGATTATATTTAAGGCGGAAAGTCAATTTCCACTTCGTTAAGACTAAATGGCCAGATATATGCTTATAAATAATTTGCTTCGCATTCAACACGTTTAGTTTAGTTCTTTAGCGTTTGTGTCTAATTGGCCAGTTTCTGATTTAGTTCTTTTTCTTAGATCCCGTATAAACAGATTCAAATAATCCAATAAATGGCATCTTTCTTCTGTATCAATGCCAGACGTCTGTAGCTTCCTAGAAACTTAATTACAGCGCTCGAAAACTTTCCCAAATCATAGCATATTCCAATTTATTAAACTTTTTTTATAACGTTTTGGTCTCGTGTCTATAATCTGTCTTCTATGTTTCCTTCATGCATGATGTTGTGGACCTTGAGAAAGAAACTGGGGAAAAAAGAAGAGATCCACAGCAACAGCATTCCTTCCAAAGATGAAAGGCTAGATGGCCAGTAACATTGGCCTATGTACACACAAGAAAGGCAAATATGCAAATTTTCTAAATGTTCATCATTTTCTTATATAATGTGTTCGAAATGTGTACTTCACGTGTGCCTAAATAACTATAATTTTCATACATACCGCTTTCCGCTTTGGAGTAATCTGATAAAACCTGTTTTTAATAACAAATTAAAAAAACTGTTAAAATGTTTTAATTATTTTTCCGTCTTTATTTGAACCCCTACACATACAGTAATATTTTTTAAGGTTATAGAAAAAAATTGCGCATTAAACGGATAAAACAGTGCTTTGAGAGGAGTTTTTTTAGTTTCTTTACTGACCCTACAGGGCCCACGTTGCCCTACGCTTCAGCATACTAAGCGCACCGGTAAATCCGCCACTGCACTTGTTCTTGTATAGTCCCTTTCAAAACAAACATGGTATATTTCCCAGCCCCCATGTCCCTTTTGATATCCCCTTTGTTCCTTCATCTGTATCGACGCCCATGATTAAGTATTAAAGTTTGCACCACACGCAGAAGTTTTCGGAAATGGGTTGCATTCGACCGGCCGAAGTGCAGTTGTTGTAGGTATAGGTGTCTCACAAAGAAGACATGTTATAGGGGCTTTACAAAGAAGAAAGAAGGTTTTTGTGAAACTAAATAGCGGGTGTCGACCGCAGCAGATTGTTAGTCACCCTGCGTTACTAATTAGTTTTTGCAATGTGTTATTTTTCTCTCCCGTTGGAGTGCATTAACGATGGCCGTAAGTTATTTACACTACATTATTAATACTTTAAGTCCGATACGGAGAATTATTGCAACACCATAAATCTGCAAACATTTCCGATTTATTTGGAATTGAAATCGTCTAAACCAATCGATTATAAAGCTTCAATTCTACAATTTAAAATAATATTGGGCCCTCTTGTAAAGCATTTTGGCACTGGGTTAAAGAGTGAGATACAATGATGCGGCCATAAATACCCTTGCATTTCCATTATTAGTTCATGGGGACTGATTCTAATGATTTCTAGGTATAAAAAAATCTAAAACTTAAGACGAAAAGATTACACCACGTATGATTAAGAAATTGTTCTTTCGACTCCCTGTCAGGCAAACAAACATAAGCTGTAACATCACGAAATTTACAACTTAGAAACTAGCATTGTCGAACTTCTTCGTTTTATAATAACCAATATATAGCAATCAAGCCTTGTATGATAAATAGACTCATCTCTCATCATAGAGCTCTCTTAATCAGAAGACTATAAGAACATTTGTTTCAAATATGAAAACAAATCGAGTGAGTTTTGATTCCATTTATCCGAAATATATCCATATATTTTGACCATATTGGATTTACTCATCGCAAAATGGCGCTCATTTGTATATACTATTTTCTTAAAGACAATAAATGTATTGACGTGAATGGAGCGATCTTGAAGTTGCTAATTTCAATGCTCCCAAATCTTGACGACCGACCCTCTCCATCTTCATCAATATGACCGCCATTTTGAGAATCTATCTATTCTTAACTTAATTAAATTAAGCCAGTATATCCAAAATTCAAGGACTCCGTTTCTTATTAATGAAAAAAGCTCCAAGATGGTGAGCAGTCGCTATTTTGGAAATCTGAGCTGATCTTCACTGGTTGCAATATTTTCTATGTGATTTTTTTTGGTCAACATTTGCATGAAATTCCTGTCAGAAAAAAACAAGTCTTAAAAGAAGCTATATTATTATATCGGATATAAATTAATCGAGTTCAATTCATCGACATTTTTCGATATTCTGTACGTCGAAACGCTAAGTTCTTCGGAAAAGGATAAATTAATCGAGTAACCACCTTTAAAATTATAAATTATAATTTAACCGCCATTTTGAGAGCCTTTTTATTCTTAATTTAATTAAATTAAGCCAGTATATCCAAAATTCAAGGACTCCCTTCCTTATTCATGAAGAAAGCTCCAAGATGGCAAGCATTTTGAAAATCTGAACTGATCTTTTCTGTTGCAATATTTTCTATGTGGTGTTTTGGTCAAAATTTGCATAAAATTCCTGTCAGAAAAAAAAATAAATCTTAAAAGAAGATATATTATTATATCGGATATAAATTAATCGAGCTCAATTCATCGGAACACATTTTTTCGATACGCTGTTCATCTAAAACTCAACTAATCGAAACGCTAAGTTCTTTGAAAGCTCAATTCGTCGAAAAAAGACAAAATAATCCATTAACCACATTAAAAATTATGTATTATACTTTGACCGCCATTTTGAGAGTTTATTTATTCTTAACTTAATTAAATTAAGCCAGTATATCTAAAGTTCAGGGACTCCCTTTCCTATTAAAGAAAACATGGTGAGCAATCGCCATTTTGGAAATTTGAGCTGATTTTTTCTGTTGAATTTATTTAAAAGAGCAAGCCAATATTTTCTATTCGATGTTTTGATCAAAATTTGCATGAAAAATAAGTCTAAAAAGAAGCTATATTATTATATTCGAGCTCAATTAATTGAAACACAATTTTTCGATATTCTGTTCATTGAAACGTTGAGTTTTTCAAAAGCTCATTTCATTGAAAAATTACGTTTTGGAAATCTGAGCTGATCTTTCCTGTTGCAATATTTTCTATGTGACGTTTTGGTCAAAGTTTGCATAAAATTCCATAAAAAATAAGTCTAAAAAGAAGCTATATTATTATTTCGGATCTAAATTAGTCGAGCTCAATTAATCGAACACATTTTTTCGGTACGCTGCTCATCTAAAACTCAATTAATCGAAACGCTAACTTCTTTGAAAACTCATTTCATCGAAAAAGGATAAATTAATCAACAACTAACCACATTTAAAATAATTTGACCGCCATTTTAAGAGTTTATTTATTCTTAACTTAATTAAATTAAGCCATTATATCCAAAATTCAGGGACTCCCTTTCTTATTAATGAAAAAAGCTCCAAGATGTTGAGCAGTCCCAATTTTGGAAATCTGAGCTGATCTTTCCTGTTGCATTTATTTTAAAGAACAAACCAATATGTGATGTTTTGGTCAAAATTTGCATGAAATTCTTGTCAGAAAAAAAAAATAAGTCTAATGAGAAGCTGTATTATTATATTGGATATAAATTAATCGAACTCAGTTTATAGGAGCACAAGTTCTTCGAAAGCTCATTTAATCGACAAAAGAAAAATTAATCGAAAAACCACATTTAAAATTATATATTGTAACTTTATATTGTTAGTTTGGGTTCGTTTAAACCACTAAGAGATAGTTTGGGTTACACTGGACTGCTTAGTTTGAGTTAGTTTCGGAAGCCACGAAGAACTAAGCTATTATAAGCAGGGTGGCGCATCGAAAACGAAACAGAAGCATTTACTGGCAGCTCAGTTCTTTTTTGAAAAACCGCTCAGACCCGTCGATTTTGTTTTCGTGGGGGACACAAAATTGGAAAAAAACACGTTTACACGTGCAGCCCCCTAGGCGGGGGTGGCACCACCCCTAAAATCTTAACACCCTGTATATTATTGCATATTTGGATTTCCAACTGTTTTTGAAATATTGACAGTTAAAAGTCGACTATTTACATAATTATATACTAAGTTTGACAGCCTGTGAAATCCAAACAGCTAAAGATAGAGCAAAATGGTTTCCACTTTCCTATCTTGGTTTTTCATAAGCTATCGTTTGACACTAATTTTTATTTAACCAGAGGTTAAGAAATTCCGCTTAAATTTAACCTCTGGTTAAATCTAAAATTAGTGTCAAACGATAGCTTATGAAAAACCAAGATAGGAAAGTGCAAACCATTTTGCTCTATCTTTAGCCGTTTAGATTTCACAGGCGGTCAAACTTGGTAAATAGTCGATTTTCAACTGTCAATATTTAAAAAACAGTTGGAGATAGGTAAAGGACATTATTCATGAAATATGACTAGAATTGTCCGCAAAATCCAAATATGCAATAATATACAGGGTGTTCCATTTAAGATTTTAAAGGGGGTGCCACCCCCGCCTAGGGGGCTGCACGTGTAAACGTGATTTTTTCCAATTTTGTGTCCCTCACGAAAACAATATCGATGGGTCTGAGCGTTTTTTCAAAAAAAAAACTGAGCTGCCAGTAAATGTCTGTTTCGTTTTCGATTCGCCACCCTGTATAATAATATATAATATATAATTTTGTAATATGGATATTCGATTAATTTAGTTTCGATGAATTGTGATTCGATTAATTGATTGCGATTAATTTTCCTAATTCCCGTAACTACAATACACCCTGTAGAGTGGATGACTAACATGCGGAAAGACAAAAATTATTGTTAGTCCTAATACGGTATGTAAGCAGTATTGCCAGATTGTCACCAATAATTCCTTTAGCCAACTAACTGAAATTGATATTTTCGAAAAAATATTTTCTATTACACCCATTATAATATAAAGCATTCCCTATATACAGGGATGGCCAAAAGTCTGGAATAAAATTCATAATTTCTGAGCGAACATTTTTTTTAAACGCCGAAACGCGGTAATTATTTTTCTTGACTTTTTCCCATTTTTCGGTTATATAATAATTCATTTTCCTTCAACCCCCTAACTCCCAGCTACCCCAACTTTTTTTTCAAATGGAAACATATGTCTTGTGCATGGAGACTCGCTGAAAAACTTATGAAAAATGGAATTCAGCCATACCAAATAAATAAGTTTTATGTTGTCAATAACCTGTTTTTTTTTTCAGAACCAATTTTGTATTCTAATTCATTTAGAAATTGAACCAACTGCTTTAAAAATAATTTTTAAAATTTAATAAATTCTACCGCATCTACATGTTACTCAATACCGCAAATCCTTTAAATATGCGACATTAACATTAACTGTTTGACATTCTCCAAAGGGATAGTAAAAGCTCTCCACTGCATTTCGAATGACTTCAGCTGATAAATTACGTGTCTGCACCGCAATTGTGTTCTTTAAATCCTCAATATTATCCGGCCTCAATATTATCTTGGTAAACTCTTTTTTACAAATATCCTTAAAGAAAAATAATCCAGGGGCCTTAAGTTGGGGAATCTGGGCGGCCGTTCAGCCAGTCCACCGATATGGAAACACTTCATCTAAGTATCTTAGAACATTAATACCAGAATGTGGTGAGCGCCATCTTGTTGGAACCAAATTCTTGCGTTCAGTTTATTAGAGAAGGTGTCACGTCAAATCTAGGTAGCGTTCGGCCGTAAGGTTTCTTCAAAAAAGAATGGGCTCATGATTCTGTTGTTGATGATACTACTTAATCATACATTAAATTCCCGAGGGTGTTGCATATGCGTTTCGTGAATTTTCCTGGTGCCTAAAGCAATACTTGTACCTATTAACCACTCCATTGAAATAGAATGTAGCCTCATCCGAGAAAATTATGTCTATTGGCAAACCATTATTGTCGTTACATCATCTCATTATTTTCTCACAAAATTAAAAACGCATATCATATCATATCTGTTGGACAAGACGTATCTTATATGGGTGATATTTATCTTTTTTAAGAACCTTCGAACTGCAGTTCGAGAAGCACCCTGATTGCGGCCCAATGAAAGCTCGAAATATGAGGAATTTCAGCAATTTCTAATGTTATGTCCATTTTTGTATTTTCATTCAGAGCAAACTAACCCAACCAGTTCTGAGCACTGTATCGTGTTTCTCAAATTTGTGAAATATTTTATTAACTGTCCCTTGCGAGATTTGGTTTGCGGGATATTTCCCTTTAAATAAAGCACACCGATTACTCTGACTTCTTATTTTGTCTCCACACCTGAATAACATCAAGATTTTGATAAGGCTGCCTTTGCGACAGTACCATTTTTATTCACTAAGTAACTTGGAAGATAATACCCAATATATCAGTAATAAGCGAGTTAAATACTAAGATCGGCTAAAAAAGCGGATAAAGTAAACTTAACACGATTTTACAAAACTAAAATGAACCATTAATTCGAACAACTTTGCAGTGGTGTTGACACGATATTAATTTTCGGATCTACAACTGAAGTGAAACTCGAACATGCTGGCAGATGGAAGATTAAAAAATTAAAAATACCTTATTTTTTGCTTTAGCAACAATTCCGAAGTCCAAGAATGTTTCAAATTCTTATTTTGTGTAAATTAATGGAATGTCAAAGTAGATTATTCTCCATTAAGCTCTTGTCACACTATTAAATGCATCTTGGATAACACTATTAGATGCATCTTGGATAACACTATTAAGTTTATTAAATCTTATTTAAATTACATGTTTATTTGATATGTACACACATGTACACAGGAAAGACTAAATGTCAACTCAAGCGACACCCTAGAAGAAAGAACGAAGCTAAACTTTAAAGCATCCACTTTAGGATATCCTGGCATCGTTCTTGACCAGAAACTAACCTGGAACCCACACCTGGAAAGAACTATCAAAAAGCAACTGCAGCGCTCTGGGCCGGTCGACGAATCTTTGGTAAAACATGGGGCCTAAAACCCTCCATCATCTGGTGGTCCTATAAAACTGTTGTAAAGCCTAATATAACCCTCGCCTGTTTAGTGTGCTGGGTAAAAACGAAGGAAATAACAACACAGCGAAAGCTAACAAGAGTACAAAGGCTCGCCTGTCTGGGCTATAACAGGGGCTATAAAAACGTGCCCCACAACAGCTCTGGAAACCCAACTTGATCTCCTTCCGCTGCATATATGCATAGAAAAGGAAGCCTGGACCAGTGCGCATAGAGTCACTCAGACACAAAAACTGAAGTCAGGAAACCTGACTGGTCACCTTAAAATTCTGAAGGACATCCAGATATAGGTGATGATCAACGAAAACAAAACTTCATTTTGATCGCTCCTTTGAAGTGATAATTGAAGACCGCAATACTGCAGGGGAAAGACTAAAACAACTAGAGAGGAGATCACTTGTCTGGTACACAGATGGATCAAAGATGAAAGAAGAGAGAGAGAAGAGTTTACGGACTTAGGTGTCGAATCTCTGCACCTTTATGAAACACTCTCACCATCTTTCAAACAGAACTAAATGCTATCAATATATAGCCATCTCTGAATGTGCCAAAAAAATGCCTATAGATCTATATCCTATCAGATAGTCAAGCAGCCTTAAAAGCGCTAGCATCTGGCAGAATCAACTCCCGGCTAGTGTGGGATTGTCGGATGGCTGCAGATCAACTGGCAAACAGAAATAGGCTCACCCTAATGTGGGTTAGTCTGGGATAGACAGGCCAAAAGACATCTCTCACTCGCCTAACCACACAAAAAAAGCTTTTTAAGCTACAAAAAAATGGGATGAAACTGGTCGTAGACCTTCTCACTGGGCATGGCCCCTGGAGGTAACACCTCACGAAAATGAGGAAAACCACTGACGAACAATGCAGGTTCTGCCAAACTATGGCTGAAACGTCAAAGCACCTACTCTGCGAACGTCAGGCACTGACTTGCCAAAAGTTGAGGCATCTCGAAAATGCCCTTGTGGCACCTGGAGATCTACAAAAGCTCAACTCTCGAAATATTCTGAGGTTCTCGAAAGAGATAGGAATTTTCGTGTAACATAAAAGGGTATACACAAAAGATCAATTTGTGGTCGACGCGACGTGTTGAAGGGCAAATCTTGCCGGGCGACGCCTCTACCATACCATACCATCAGAATATCCAGGGATGCGTGTCTCGTAGGCACTGGAGGTTTCTCTTCCCAAAAATAAATAAGGCAGCTGAGAGGAAGATTGCCAGCAGGGCGTTATGCTGCGCATCTCTTTAGGCCAAACTTTGACCCCCATTTTAAAAATTGTTTTAAATTATTAACAAGGTTAATCATAACAGTTTATACTTTAGATAATAACCGTTTATAACTGAGATTCATGGCTAAGTTCAAACTTTCAACTGTGTGACTTTATATTACTGAAAATGCTAGTTGACACAAAAACCAAGATAATGTTAAAGATTAGGTTCTTACTACGAAATAGGTAACATTTAGTGAGGAATATTTTAAAATTTTATATACCAAAATTAATTTTGCTGTTACGAAAAGTAGATATAGAAATTGTACATTTTAGAGTCATCGATGTGATGAAAATGTGGAAGTTTGCAAAACTTACTCAAACAGGAGCGCAATACCCTCTTCTTTCTGTGAAGATCTGTATTCATTATGATTTTCTTGTGATATTGAACTTCCTTTGTTATCTTCTGATTAAAAATAGAGGCAAACCCAATGAACACGAAAATTATTGTAATTTAGATTCACTAAATTTAAGCCTCTTTGTATAAGACTAGAGTATACTTTCAGTTGATTTTTGACAATCCGACAAACGCGCAATTTATATACTAACGCATTTTCCTGCCGAAACTTGGCTCGAGTTCACCCTGTTCCTGCAGTAAGAGGGGTGCAGCAGGCGAGGGTAGCAGCTTTTGTCTCCGCGCCCCCTTTGTAACGTGCGCCTCTGATCCTGCCGATCAATTTTGTTGAATAGCGTCTCTGTGAGACTACCGGGTGATATTTTGGGCATATTTCCAGGGTAAAAGTATTGTAAGTTTTGGGGAGTAGTAAGTATTTTTTAGTGGATCAGAAGATCAAGTATATATATTTATAGAGTAATTTGTGATATAAAGAGAAAATCGTCCCTAGTTGGGCGAGGTAAGTATTTCTATACTCTTTTGTACCAAATTTTGGGGCCTTCATGTTTATTGAAGTCCTCGCTCACACGATTTTTGAGAAAAATATATTCATTCGTTGATCAGCAAACAGAGTAATATAAGATTAAGAGGAAAAAACGGAAAAATTTTTCCCAAAATTAATACTTATTGCAACTGGAATTTAAGAAAAATAGCTTAATATAATGAACAGTATTGAAGACAATATTTTAGAAACCGATACAATTTTCGTCTTAAAAAAAAAACAGCAGAAAACTGAAAATTTAAAAAAATAGGATTGTGCTTATAAAAGTACTTAGGCCTATAAAATACTACACAGATTATTTTAAGAAATTATTACCGTATTCAGTTCTATTATTTTAAGCACAGAGGCGGATATTCTTATTAAAACTGAACTGGAAATAGGTATGCTAAAGATTAATTAACTCAACCAGTATTAATTTTGTTTTACCCCTGTCTTAACGAAGATGTTTTATTTAATTTTCAAGAATTAAGTTGCTGTGGCGTGCCTTCATTTTAACGCGCACTGTTCGAAAATAGTATATTAAGATACTAGTTTTAAAAGACCATATTTTATCGCACGAGCATGAAATTAGGAAACGACCCGCTTGCGGGGAGTTTCCTAACGTACGAGTGCGCTAAATGTCTTTTAAAACGTGTATTTTATACTATTTTTTCTATTTTGCATGTTTTTTAATGAAAATCATTAATTTATTCAAGTCGCTATCAAAAGTTGGATGTCCATCTTGTCACTTTTGACGTCTGTATTATTAGGAATCCCATTCAAAACGGTGTCGAAATATTTGCTAGTGAGCCTTGGCATTGAACAATTTTGTTAATATCATAGTAATCAGTCAACAAAAGTAGTGTCGAAAAGAGCTTCTTTTCGACACTACTTTGCGTATCAAAAAGACGTTTTTATGATACCAAAATAGAAAAAAAAGTATTCAAAACGATCCCTATCGAAGCGATCAAAACCTATTCTTGTACCCAAAAAAAATGCCCTTATCGTTTTTGGCGCAATATATACCCCTTAATGCAGTACCACCTTATTCAGAACCATAAATTACTACATTTTCGAATATGCATCAAAACCGTGTCAGCTTCAGACCACACAAATACAAGTATAGTATTCTCAAATAATATTCGTTTCTCTGAAAATTCTATTTTCCTCACATTTTAGAAACAGAGAAACATTTAGACAGTTTTTGTCCAAGACATTCCCTAATGAACTGTTTCTCAGTTTTTTCGATCCTCGCGTTAAAATGACTTCAAAAAAACACTTTCCATTTTCCGATTTTCGCCAGTTTCAATAGGGTTCGGAAGACTCTCAATGGTACGTGGTCAGAACATTTAATAAAATTTTTTAAATTTATTCCCACAGATTTTGTGCAACAAAACAAATTTTTGAAAAACCGTATACTTGACATATATATTAACTCGAAAAAAATTGCCCGTCGGTGGCCCCCAAGTGTTGCCTAAAAACTTGCCAAATCTCAAATTTTCAATCGCAGCAGTTTGCGTGAAAAATGTTGAGGCTAAGTTTCCCGAATGTCCGATAGACGACGTCACCCACCACGCGTGACGGATCTGTTTCTATAACTACTCAGGAAAAAGAGTGCTGAACGCGCCTAAAGAACTATTCACTTCCTGACTATTTCTCTCTCGTTTGGATAAAGTCGACGCCGACTAAGCGCTACACGTCACCACGTCATGCAGAACGGCTCAGTCTTGTTCACTACCCAGAAAAAATGTGCTAAACGGGCATAAACAAGTTTTAATTTCGATAAGTCGTTGATATCAATTTTTTTATTTTAATTATTAAAAATTAAATGTTTGGCTTAAAAATGATGCACCTATCGAATCTCTTAAAGCCTATTGCCATAACCTGTTTAAAAAAATATTTAAAGTACACAATTTATATTTCTGAGGTCACACAGCAGCCATGCTAAATTTTTTTGAAAATGGCTCCCCCAGAACGCCATAACTTCTAACCAATTTTAAGGGAGGATTGTGTAAGGATATTTCACCGAACCTTACACAATCGTCGGCCTAATGACTGCGCTATAAACCCAGTGTATTACCCTTGGACTGATCCTTCAGGAGTAGGAGCGTGATCAGAAATGCCCACCGCGGGGGAAAGGTAATACTTGGCACTTGGGTCTCCCCATATTCGTTCAGAAACCGAACGGGTAAAACTAATGACCTCATATATTTCCATTCAGAAATTATAATGGGAATAGCCCAAGGTGTTCCTAAATGACCCTACTAAATGCGCATTGGTGAAGAAGTGAAGTTTGTCTTGTCATTAAACTTTGAGAAATAGATGAAAATTATAACTTTTAATGTTTGGGCCTCATATTTGTATGTCTTTTCTTTGTATTTATGAACTTTTACCCAAAAATGGGAATGAGTTTGCCTGTCTCCTAGATGAAAAAGGTAATCCCATAAAGGAAGGTGACCAAATTTATTTACAACAAAAAAGATGGTGAGTATGACAAATGGTGAAAGGCGTTCACGTATAAATACTAAGGTTTACCGACACATCTCCCGATGAGGTGATTTTGATCCCCTTACCCGTACTGTACCTTCGCATTCCCATACGTTTCTGAACACCCTCCAGGTTGAGGCTACTGCTCTTCTCAGTGGCCAAAACATTACCCCTGACTTTTTGACTGTCTTCTCGCTCTCAAGAAAGCTTGGAGTCCATTAGAATGGCTAGATATTTCACCTCACTTATAGGGTTGAGTGATTCACCATACATTCTCAGAGCTAGAAACCCGTCTTAGATTCCTTCTTCTTATAAGAATAATTGTCTCCGATTTTATCCGATTTACCGGACGGTATCTTCATACCATCTTTCTATTATTTTACAGTCTACAGGCCACCAGCGTTATTTCACTGGCGGTCAGACAAAAGAAAAGATAACCAAGCCGCACTCAGAGCAGCCAAGACTAACTATAAACTTGTCGAGGAGATACTAGATATAACGAATGACGTGCTTAGATCCATTCGTTCTGCAGAACGAATGGATCTAATATCATTACATGGATGCACCCCTACAGTGTATGGTACCAGCAGGCGCTACATGCAATTGTATTGTATACTTGTTATGCATTTATATATTGTATTGTATACTTGTTATACATTTATATATTGCGCCAATCTTCGGCGAGTCAGTGCCTGACATTCTGTCAAGAATTTATGAAACTTTCAATTGTCCAGGAGAGCCTGGAAGCGGCTAGCACAGATCAAGAGAATGAAGCTGATATGGGTACCGGGACACAGCAGGGTGTCGGGGACGAGGTGGCAGATGAACTTACAAAGCTCGGCTCGAGCACCCCTTTGCATCTCTTAGGCCTTTCTGGAAACCATGGTATAGTATGGTAGCTAGAGGGGTCGCTCGGCAAGATTTGCCCTTCAACACGCTGACCACAATTATTGATCTTTTGTGTATACCCTTCTGTTTTACACGAAAACCTCCATCGAGAACCCCAGAAAATTTCGAGGGTTGAGCTTTTGTAGATTTCCCGGTGCCACAAGGGCATTTTCGAGATGCCTCAACCTTCGGCTAGTCAGTGCCTGACATTCGCAGAGTAAGTGCTTTGCCGTTTCAGCCATAGTTTGGCAGAATCTGCATTGTTCGTCAGTGGTTTTCCCCATTTTCCTGAGGTGGTACCTTCAGGGGCCATGGCCAGTGAGAAGGTCTACGATCAGTTTTATTTAGTTTTTTTGTAGCTTGAAAAGCTTTTTTGTGAAATTAGGTGAGTGAGATGAGTCTTTTAGCCTGTCTCTGCCCAGGTGCATTGGCCCAATGTGTCTCTTTCCGCCTTTTTTTCCCAATTTCTGTGTTCATTCATTACATCTCCTCTAGTGATGCCACAGAATGGTTCAGGTCCGCAAAAGGTAGTCCAGCTGGTCAGTGGTGTGAGAGCTGAGTCTGTCTCTGCCCTGGTGCATTGGCCCAATGTGTTTCTTTCCGCCTTTTTTCCCAATTTCTGTGTCCATTTATTACGTCTTCTCTAGTGATGCCACAGAATGGTTCAGGTCCGCAAAAGGTAGTCTGTGCACCAGCTGACCAGCTGGCACAGAATGGTGCACAGACTGTCTCTTGCGGTCAGCGGCTTCGTTGCCTTCTACACTCTCGTGCCCTGGTATCCACATTAGGGTGTCTGCTTCTGTTTGCCAGTTGATCTACAGCCATTCGACAATCCCACAAGAACCGGGAGTTGAATCTGCTAGATGCTAGGGCTTCTAAGGCTGCTATGACTATTTGATACGATATAGATTTTTGCACCTCTTAGGCATTTTTTGGCACATTCACAGATGGCTATATTGATAGCATTTAGTTCTGCTTGAAATATTTTGGGAGCGTTTCCTAAAGGTGCAGATAATCGGCACATAGGTCCGTAAACTCCGGATCCCACTCCTAGTTTCATATTTGATCCATCTGCACATACCAGACAAGTGAGCCCCTCTCTAGTTGTTTTAGTCTTTCCCCTGTAGTATTCCTGTCTTTAACTGCCACTTCGCTTCGCCTCTATCTGGATGTCTTTAAGGTGTCCAGTCAGGTTTCCTGACTTTAGTTTTTGTGTCTGAGTGACTCTATACACACTGGTCCAGGCCTAATTTTCTATAGTAAAGACCAAGTAAGAGTGGAAATCAAAGGGTGGTCTGACCCGGCCCTTTCTTTAGAGCGGAGAAAAAACTTTCAGGGGCCCGGCAGGCCACGAACTTTGTTACTGAGCCTGATAATATCAGGACGGAATAGCTCCTGACGAAGGATAGCCGGTTCCTGAGCATCCTAGTAGGGATGATTGCACTGCCGTCTAAGAAGATACATGAGCCTGATGGGTCTTGGATGAGAACGTTACTTGCCGGAGGTGCTGGGAGGAGGATGAAATCCCTTTCCATTACCTGGGCAGATGCGCCGCCTCTGCAAGACTGAGACACACCGGCGCCGTCTTGGGATCGGCAATACTGCAGGACGAGGAGACTGGCCTGCCATGACCTTCACCAGGAGGTCAGGAAGGCTGGAGTGGACTAGAAGTGGGGTGCGTGGTTGATAGGAGATTTAGGATATGCTGCAAAAGGGCCTGCCGGACTTATTAACAAGGCCCTCAACTACTGCTAAGGGAAGAATGCGACAATTGGTCCAATATGAATGCTACGATTGACTAATATATAACTCAATACACGCCATCAATTTTAATATTCTTCGGTTCAGTCCGTTTTACATACTTTACATAATTCGCTTAATTATTTCTTTTTTGCTTCCCACCAATTCGTCCTTTGACAAATTCGCATTTAACCATTTGTACCGATAATGTTCGCTTTTTTTGAAAAAAAACAACCTAAACGAATAACGTATATTCTTCTAGATTTTTCAAAAATAAGCGTAATTTATAATCTTTTCACAACAAAGTGTCTTGGAAATTATACAAAAATTAAAAAATGTATCGCATTAATAATAATTGTTAATGGCATTGGCCCGAGCGGTCATGGCTCCTGCAAAGTTTTTAAGTATACTTTTTGATTAACTACTTCCCAAAGAACATGGCCTAGCAATGACGAATATTCCTATCACTCGTCGCAACCCGGGATTAATAGATTATTAATCACGAGCGTGAGTAATCGACATTGTTACTTATAACGAAGCTCAATAAGGAAATTATTTTGCGATAGAAAAAGGGTTATTTACTACAATTTTGTTATGCGAATCTGTCATCAGTTGTTTAAAACTTTGAACAAAAAAAATAAGAGACCAGTAAAATAGAAAAAATACTCTCATTATCAAATAGCCTTACTCTTTTTTTGATTATATGGAATTAGATGTTAATTGACGGGAAGCATATGTGAGGGTTCCCAATGTAATTGGTTTTTCTTTTGCAACTTTAACATTTATCATAAGTTCCGCAGATAATTTATTACTTTATGAATAAATACGGCTATTTTTATTCTTAGTTATAACTTACAACCTTCGATTGTAAGCATAAAAAAGCTGTAGCTATAAGACACCAAGAAAGATTTATCTCTCACGTATTCTTTTTTATAGAGTGCTAATTTATCAACAGAAAACAAGCGAAAGAAAAATGGAAAAAGCAATATTGGGCAGGCCATTTATTAAAGAAACCCGCTTTGCAATAACGTCAAAATACAAAAGCGTGTGTCCAGCTCCAGATTTGGTTAACAAAAGAAACATTCTCTTAATATTATTTGAAATTGTCTTTTCGATAAAAGTTTGAATTCGACGTAGCCTAAATTTAAGTGAAATACAAACATTTAACAGAAATATTTTAAAAACAGGAAAAGCTCTATAAATATTGTTTTTAATTTTCCACAGCATTCAATCTTAATTTAGCTATATACCTCATATGAAAAAATTTTCATGGATTTCTTGCTTATATACTCACAGGCAAAACAATCGATCCACGCAAATTTTCGATGACTTTCAATCGCAAATAACTTTTTTTAGTTGATATCAGATTTAAATGAATTTTGAAGAATATTGTAGATAAATTAATGGAGAATCCTTCACATTTTAAAAATGTATTAAAAAATAGACGTACGTTTATAATATAGAGGTTTAACAAAGGATGTTTTTTACAATAAGTTTAAGACACTCTGTGGAGTGGCGAACCAGTAAATTGTTCTAAATTTTTAATTATCAAGTCGTATCTATTCTTAACATTTTTGTTTTTGGTTCACCTCAATATCTTTATTTTTGTGGAAAATATGGATTTTTTGAAAAAAGATTTCAATTTTCAATAATATTTCTATACGAAAAACTATGGAGGATGACAGTGGCAATTGTGTTAAATCACCCCATACTTGGACATGCCATTTACGGCTTTCAAAAGCTTTTAAATTGTTTTTTATAAATTAATGCGTGTTACTTCTGAGGTGTCTTCTTACTTTTTAAAATGGACATGTCTCCGATTGATGTTGCCAGAGCCAGAAACATTGCATTAATCCAGGATGGACGTTCACAGCATTACGTGGCAAGAGTTTTAAACGTCACAAGAAGTAAAGTACAAAGGGCTGTAAATCGGTTTAATCAGTACAGTAGAAAGACTCAATGTGGTAGGAAGAGATGTAGGTACGAATTAACGAGATGATCGCTTTATTGCACTAAATGTTTGACGTGACACAAGAGTAACTTCTATGGAGGTAAAACACAGATTGCAGGACGTACGGCAGGTTCAAGTAAGCGAGAGAACGATAAGACGGAGATTATCTGACATTGGATTATACGCAAGAAGAACTGCAACCGCTCTCGAGTTGCTAAGAAACCATAGGGTTGAACACCCTAGATTTGCTAGGGAACATGAAAAGTGGAAACATAGCCTACTTACCGACGAATCTAGATTTTGTCTAAAATCACCGGACCGTCGTGAAAGAATCTATAAGAGAACAGGAGAACGTTTTGAGCAAAACCATTTCTCGCTTAGGGTAAGCTATGACGGAGGCTCCATTATGGTGTGGGGTGGCGTGCAGCTCGACGCAAGAACGGACTTGGTAATAGTCGCTCGGGGGGCAATGACAGCGGATAGATATATTCATGACGTTTTAGCACCACAAGTTGTTCCCTTTGCTCCATTTGTGGGAGATGATTTCATGCTAATGCATGATAACGCTCGACCGCATGTTGCGCGAGTAGTTAATGAACATTTACATGACGTGGACATCCTAAAAATGAATTGGCCCTCCCACACAGTCCCGAATTAAACCCGATCGAACATGTCTGGAACACATAGGGCAGAAAAGTACGGTCTGCTTACAGGAGCTTAGTGAAGTACTCATGAAGGATGGCAGCTAATGGATCAAGATCATTGTATTTGGAACCTTACTGATGGGATGCCAAGGCGTATGCAGGCTGTCGTTCGAGCATGTGGAGGAAACACTCGTTCCTGAGTTAATGTGTGTTATTATTTATTGTTATTTTAACATGTAAGCGATTCTCCATTAATTGATCTACAATATCCTTTAAAATTCATATAAATTCGACATCAATTAAAAAAGTTATTTGCGATTGAAATTCACTGAAAATTTGCGTGGTACGATTATTTTGCCTGTAGGTGTCGTTATATGTTTTTTAGCTAATCTATTCCAAAATATTTTGCATTTGTCACCATATTAAATTTTTTGTGTAGATACATATCATTCGGTTTATACCGTCTTGCGCCGTTGTCCGATTCCCTAGTTCCATCCTTTCCGGTCACGCGTCTGCTCTTCATTCAAATTTCTTGCGCTTATGGCCTTTCTACACCCCTAGGCTCCAGCTCTGTTTCGACTTTCCTCGTTTGCGTTTCTCTGTCGGTTGCCACTTCATCGCTTGTTTTGGGAGTCGTTCCTCGCTCATGCGGCTGACATGTCCAAACTATATTACCTGTTTTCGCTCTATATCTTCTGTGATTGTTCCCTGGACACCCATTTGTTCTTTAATGGTTTCGTTTCTTATTCTATCTCTCCTTAATATTTTCAGAGACCTTTTCAGTGCATCCATCTCAACCGTTTCAACTTTCTTTTTTTGACGCTCGATAAATCTCCACGACTTTGCTCCATATAGTATGCTGCTTTTGATCAATGTGTTATATATGTTGTTAAGTTTTTCATGATCTCTTTGCTCCAAAGGATTCCGTTTAAGCTTGCTATAGCTCGCTTGCCCTATATGATTCTGCTTTGATTCTCTAACTCGTCCGAACCAGATTAATTAAAGGTTACTCCAAGATATTTGTAATTCTTACAGGACGATATTTGCCGGTTGTTTCCTAGATCTAGTTGTCATGCCATTGAACCGATGCATAGGTATTTTGTTTAGTCCCCATTTGCTATATTCTTCTAGCAATTTTCTCATCATGTATTCCATGTCTTCTTTGTCGTTAGCGATGACCACCTGATCGTCTGCGAATTGTAGAGTATACAGGAATGCGTTATTCAATTCTATACCCATGTCATGCACCTTTCTTTTCCATTCTCTTAAGAAGGCGGCTATATATTTTGAATAACGTTGGGGAGACACAACATCCTTGTCTGAGGCCTTTGGAGATTGTAAAGCTTTCCGACAGTTTATTCCCACTTTTTATGTTGGAGTTTGACCCATCATAGAGGTTTTTGAGGGCTTTCACTAATGTATGGCTAATATTATATTGTTTCCAAGACTTGTCATAGTTTATTTATCAGGACGCTATCATATGCTTTCTGCAGATCAACGAAAGTTATATGTATTTCTCTGTTAGTTGCGATTTACTTTTGAATTGTCCGTTGTCGTTAACATTGTCTTCTCCAAATGGTCCGATCACTTTGTCTTTCTGTCGATGTCCTGTACGACTAAAGTCTCCCACCAGGATGACGTCTCTCATGTTGCAAACTTCTGCTATAATGTCGTGTAGATTTTCGAAAAATTCGTCCTTTACTGCCATATTTTCGTCGTCCGATGGAGCATATACCACGACAATAATTGTAATTCTTCTGTTGTGGTATGTTATATTTAATTTCAATATATTCCCGTTCGCTGCATCCCAGCTTGTAATATTTTTCTTTAGTTTTCTGCTTATAAGAAGTGATAGTCCCTTTTTGCTCTTTCTTCTTTTGGTACACCGCTGTAGAAGTGTACATATTTTTCGATTACCTTCGAGCCAGTTCCCTTTTTTTTTCTGTTAGAGCTATTATATCAAGCTTTAGTTGTTCGGTTTCTCTCATTATTATCTTCAGTTTTCCTCTTAGTCCTTGAACATTCCATGTGCCCAGATTCATTGTCTTTTTTCGTAGCCGTTTCCTTTGTAAGTTTAACCCATCCGTGTCTCCGAGGCTTATCTTGGGTTTTTAGCAGCAGGTTTTTTTCCAGAAGATGGCGCGCTAGCTCATCGTTCCAACCCCCAACGAAGAGAACTAGGTGATTTTTGTTTGAGGTTGTCTTCCTCTAGATCGGTTGTCTTCCAGGACTTTAGGTACCGTTCCTTCCTTTTGACTGTTCTTGCGCCTTTAGGGCCTTTGAGTTTTGAATTCTCTGCTGTTCCTTCCGCCGTTGACCGTTCTTCGTATGTACCCTAGACCAAGGCCCTAACAGGGTGCTATCTCCTCCTTCCTGTAAATATCATCTAAAATATGACAATTTTAAAATAAATAAGTTGTATTTTATGCAGCCACTTTTATCAAGTGTATACAATTTACTGAACAAGGCAATAAAACACGCTTTATATACAGGACTATGGAAGATTAATTCCTTAAGAAAGACATGGTTTCCTGTTTTGCGAACATAATTGCTGGAAATCATTTGTTTATTTGTGTTTAAATACGTATCGTGATAAGGTTCTGAAAGTATTGAGCTTTTCCATTAATTACTAACACCACATTAAAGACCACCACTTTGAACATCGATTTAGTAACTGCCAAATCAGTATTTCAAACATCACCCATGTGGTATTGACACATTCAAAACACTGATCAATTTAACGAGCATTTAAAGTGGCTAATCGAAGTTCAAAGTAGGGACCCTTAATGTTTACAGCAGCTCTGTAAACTAGGCAAGTTATGAATGTGTTTTCGTTGGGAAGTTCAAGCGAATTGGAACTCCAGCCAAACTTGAGTAAATTTAAACTATTTTTTAGATGAAAAGTTTCAGGTTCATATATCGTGGCTTCTAAATATTTAAATATGAATATGCCTTTGACGCATTCATGTGGGAAATTTAAAATCCTGCGACAATTAAACAGGATAAGATCGGGACGCAGGCCTTCTGATCATAATCAGCAGGCACGACAAGTTTCTATTGAAAAACGAGCATTTCGATCATACGTCATGCATGCGCGGGAATATTAATTTTGAAACTATCTCCACAAAATCAGCCCAAAATATTGTTCCACCCGTCGTCGGTCGCGGCGTAGCGTCGCGTCGATCGCGTCCTTTTGATTGCACTAAACTGGTGATTTTTCGACGATCTATTCACCTGTCGTTAGGCCTCGTTTCCACAGTTATCACCTGCTTTCACGCATCGTTAATGGGTGACGACGAGGTTATGCTGTCAAATATCACTGTCACAACTGACAATCAATTGGGATAGCAAACAAAATGTCACATAATTCTCCCTTTGATTTCAGCAATGGAAGAAGTTCTACCAGAAGGCAAAAATTTCAGATTGGTTGAAGAATCAGAGCTTCCAGAAATTATCGAATTCCTTGGTAACTTTTTACCTGACTCTATAAAGGTAAGATTCGCCTTTAGTATTAAATATTTTCATATTGAGGCACTGCACCTTAATGTACGTCTTCGCTTGTCTAATTTTAGAAATTAAACACTCCAACAAACTGTAATATATATATATGGTAGATAATTGGTAAAGAGCAGTATTGTTGGAAATTAACAGTATTGGTCTCGAAAAGATCTCATTAAACGTAGTATTTATTATCCTTTGAACTATTCGTTTACAAATTCCTTGAATTACATTAGTTTTGAAATGGTTGATGGAGAGCACGGTTATCTTCTAATTCTGGGAGCAGTTAAGAAATTAGTTTTATGAACATAAGGACAAATCTGTGATTATTTCTTATTTAAACTCAAAAATGATGGGGCAAATGTGAGCCGTTAGTTTTAATTTCTAACAATGAATTATTTTAGTGAAGAGGGAAACTGCATTGAAGTTGATACAGCCGATGATGAGTCAGAAGTTGCAAAAAAAGATTAAGCAGGAGTTAAAAAGACAGTCGTATGAGTAAAGGAAGCGGTGGAAAGAAATACAAAATAAGTTGCTCTAGTTAAAATGGAGCATCACTTACGTGAACTTAACTTGAAGTCACATATGAAACTAGGTGCAAATCACGCAGAGCTAGGTTTCAACTAGGTTGAAGTGAAAAATTACCTGAAGGAGCCAAGATATAACAAAATTTTGAGTGTAGCTTCAAATAACCAAGATATAACAAAAATATCTTCAAGACATTCATTGATTTGAATATATACATTCCGGAACATGTCCGTCAAACTAAAGAAGATTGACCGACTACAACGGTTTGAAGAGGTTTAAAAATTGATAACTGTATTATTAGCAAAGAAAATGTTACTCGACATTTTCTTTGATTATTAGTAAATAAATTATCCGCAAATTGAAAAACTGTTGATAATCCAGATCTTTACTATGGAAAACTTGCTATTCGTCGAACTCGAATTCATTAATAAATGTGCAAATTTTAAAAATTAGTGAACGAGCGACGAAGTGAGTAATTTGGTTGGAACTACTTGATAATAAAGGTTATGATCGTCCACAGCTTCTAAAGGGCTTTGTGACTAAATTTCCAGAAAATTTACGGCTAAAAATCGAAGAAATATTTTTTTTCTAGAAGATACGAGTATTTTTCCAATTGGACCAGAGCAGCCAAGATATTTTGCAATACATGAAGCAGATGATAGATGTGAATACCACGAAAGGTAGCTTTTCTAACGCGAAATAATATCGTTTTTATGCTTGATTTAGTACAATGTCATCCTAGCTACAAATTTATGGGATATATAAAATTGTATTTATTTTAAATCCATATTCTTGTTAGCAAAAATATACTGTTTTGACCTTAAACCCTATTGGCCTTGTATGTATATGGCACCGCGATATCGCATCAGAATTTCTGTTTTATAATATTATTTTCTAAAACATCACGCTTTACCCGCCGATAAACATGCAAACTTAAAAAGGTCTACAAAATTATAGGTTTTTAAGTCCATGCGACTTGGGGATAATTTATGAAAACTTGTGTGCATATGCTATTGCAAGCTGATTAAGCATGTAAGACGAATGAGAACGGAAACAACTTTATCGTGGTTCGAAGTGTACAAAAATAGAATTTGAAAAAATGCAATCCGAGGAATTTCCAAAGTGTAAATCTCAAAGAACTTCCAAATAAGAGGGACGATTTAAATTAAGAATTGAAGAAGAGGAGGCATTTTTGAGAGATAGTTTGGGTTAGTAATTGTCTCATATTCGTTTATTTGGCACACGTATTAACGTATTGTTACGTTTTTCCCGTAGGTTCTTAACAGAATTACTTTGCTATTTTCAACTAATACTCTCTTTATTCACTAACACTCTATACTACTCTTATAATTTTACCACTAATATCTATTCAACACTCAATGATTAACTGAACTAACTAATTAACATTCGCCTTAGGTCTGCTTATATATAATCTCAAATCTATCACGAATATTCGGGAAGTATTCCGAGGCCACTCTATATGATCTCGACGAGGCCATCGAGATAATTCCAGCGATCCTGAATCTTCGCGATCGGCCGGGCGATGAGTCATACAGACAAAGAAGCGAGCGACACGGCGGCTAGTTCTATAGGGTAGCTCAAAAACGTTCGGACGGTTGTTAGTCGTGACATTGCCTCCCTCTTAAACCTAATCGTCCCGATCAGATACTTCATGTCCGTGATATGCTTTCAGCCTGTCGAGGTGGACTACTTTCAGTTTGCTTCTGGGGCTACGCTGAATTCTATACACAACGTCATTACTACTTTTGATGACCGTATAGGGTCCTTCCCATACTGGTGTTAGCTTGGGAGATCTTCATTTCTTCCTTTGCGGGTTATATAACCAGACTTTATCGTTCATCCGAAATCCCCTAGAGTTAGCTTGGAGATTATATCGAGCCTTCATTCGGTCACTGGCGAGACGTTCAAACGGTAGTCCCACATCACTCTGTTTCATCTTCCCACTGGATTTTGTCTGGGGTCCTTGACTTGAGGCACAGGTTGAACACTCCTGGCACCATGATTTAACATCCTGGCAGTAGTTGACCCAGTAAAATCTGTCGCGGATCTTGTCAATCATTCCGTTAACTCCGAGATGAGCACCAAACTTTCTATTATGTACTTCGTCCAGAACTTCCGATACCCTCTTCCTTGGTACCACTAACTGCGTCTTCACTACTTTGCCATCGACGCTTTCCCAGGCTCGTTTAAGGAGCCCATTTTCAACTACCAGGGAGTCCCACTGAGCCCACAGATATTTAAAAGTAAATCCCTTAGTTGAAATATCTCTCCAACTTGGTCTTGGTTGACGTTCTTCCTTAGCTTTCAGTAGTAGTGCGATTTCATTATCATCAAGCTGATCTTTCTTTAGTTGCTCTGTGGTCCACTGCTGATCAGCCTTAAACTTGATTCGCCTCATGGGAGTGATTCCTTCTCGTTGGTCAATTCTTTGGCGATGTTTGTAATAATCCTCACATCTTCCTTCCCTGTGCTTAGCCTTAAAGTTATATTGTTTCAACTCTTCCTGACTTGGCTTTGAACTGCTGTTGTCTCTGGATGGAGCTGTAGGTCATAGTTGTACTCGACAGTCTCTCTTAAAATGCCCAATGTTGTCACATATATAGCACTGATTTGAAACATTTCGGTTACGTGGCCTATCTTCTAGTGGCTCCCGGAATCTTTGTACTTGACAGTCCCTTTTGAAATGCCCAATCCTGCCGCATCTATAGCACTGATTTGTAGCATTTTAATTACATGGTCTAACTTCTGTTGGCTCCCGGAATATCCGTACTCGACAGTCCCTTCTGAAATGTCCAGTCTTTCCACATCTATAGCACTGATTTGATGTATTTCGGCTATGTGGCCTATCTTCCATTGGCTCCCGGAATCTCGCCGTGGCCTGAAGAACTTCCGTTAATTTCTTCAAAATTTCACCCATCTCATTTAATTCACAGCTGTTTGTCGCCTTTTCTTCCTGGATGGATACGGCCCTGATTTTTGGCTTGGAGATGTTACCGATTTTCTAGGGCTCGACCCAAAGCTTCACTGCTGTTATCAAATTTGGCTAGACGTAGCATTTTCTGGGTTTCTGGATCTCTGATACCATCCACGAAATATTGGGCAGCAAGTTCCTCTTGAAATTCCTCTGTCGTTCCCGGGTAGGCCAATTGAATGAGACGTCTAATATCTGCCTCAAATTCTTGCAGGTTTTCACCAGGCTTCTGATGTCGGGACTTAACTTGTGCCTGATACAGTTGTCCTCTATGTTGGTCTCCAAATAGTCTCTCCAGGGCAGCTGCAAGTATGTCATATTTCCCCTGTTGGCTGATGGGAATAGTCTGCAATAGTTCCAGGGCAGATCCACGAAGCGCAACCACTAGTGATGTGGCAATTTCTTCCTTATTCCAACCGTTGGCAACAGCAGCGGCTTCAAATTGCCTTCTGTACATTGTCCACGATGTTTGACCGTCATACGTTGGAGGTTTGATGTTTTGTCCTGAGGCGAATGCCCTCTCGGTGGGTACTTGATGTTTCAGTCTGGTAACTTCTGCTTGTAGATTCTTCATTTCTTTCTGTACGTCTCCTACTTCTTTTTGTACATTTCCAACTTCTTTTTGTACATTTCCCACTTCTTTTTGTACAGTTCCAACTTCTTTTTGTATATTGTTTACTTCTTTTTCAAATTTCTCATTTTGCCCGTCCAATATTTTCTGTAATTTTCCTTGTTCGCCTACAATTACATCAAGCATCCATTTCTGAAGCTGGTCCTGCTCTGCTTCTACGTTCATCCTCTTCCCGATCCGCTTGCTTTTTCTCTTCTTGATCTTGTAAAATTTTCTGCAGCCGGTCCTGCTCTGCTTGTCTTTTGTCTACTTGGTCTTGTAAAATTTTCTGATGCCGTTCCTGTTCTGCTTGTCTTTTGTCTTCTTGATCTTGAAAAATTTTCTGAAGCCGGTCCTGTTCCTCTTTCCGATCCGCTTGCTTTTTATCTTCTTGATCTTGAAAAAATTTTTGAAGCTTGTCCTGTTCTGCGTGCCGCTCAGCATTTAGATTTTCTATGAAATCTGCCAACATTTTATTTATTTGCTCTATTTCTGCCGTTTGTTGCCTCCATTGTTGCCTATTGACCATAGAACGATATAAAATTTTTACAGAATCCACCAATCAAAACGGTCTCGTTGTCAATCCAACTTCTGACACCAAATGTTACGTTTTTCCCGTGGGTTCTTAACAGAATTACAACTTTGCTATTTTCAACTAATACTCTCTTTATTCACTACCACTGTATACAATTTAACACTCTATACTACTCTTATAATTTTACCACTAATATCTATTCAACACTCAATGATTAACTGAACTAACTAACTAACATTCGCCTTAGGTCTGCTTATATATAATCTCAAATCTATCACGAATATTCGGGAAGTGTTCCGAGGCCACTCTATATGATCTCGACGAGGCCATCGAGATAATTCCAGCGATCCTGAATCTTCGCGATCGGCCGGGCGATGAGTCATACAGACAAAGAAGCGAGCGACACGGTGGCTAGTTCTATAGGGTAGCACAAAAACGTTCGGACGGTTGTTAGTCGTGACAGTATGCTTTTCCAAAATTGAGCTGAAAACCTTTAAGCGCAAAGATTGCTAGGATCTCCCACCGAATCATATGGAGGGCAATAAATACCTACATCACAAGAGTTGCGGATGAAATTTGCATCGCCAAATGAACATCAAAACGTTTGTATTGGGCCAAATTAATTTAAACTAACCCAAGCATGATATAATGTTTTGATGACTTTAGATGGAGGACTTGTAAGTGAAAAATGTTATATGGAAGTATTGGGGCGATATAAATATCTAGCGGCAATCAGCTGTCTATATTTTGTGCTCCTCTTTTTGATCATTTAAAATAATATTAAAATTAAAACCATGGCACTACTGAGTACTTACGTATATGAGATATCAGCGTTGACTGATAATTATTATCAGTCAACGATATCAGGGATTCTGACTGATAATTATCAGTGAGCGATATCAGGGCAGTGTTGCCAACCATAAATCAGAAAAATCCGTAACAGAGTCCTCAAAATTTCCGTGTTTTTCCGTGTCCCTGAAACGTAGCTTAAAAAAGGTTACTGTAAACGTAAAATCAATTGTATATCGAAGAGTTAAGCTGTTGGAAGAAAGATGTAAAAGAAAAATAACGTGTAGATAGTTTTTTCTAAATTTTAATAAATTTGAAATGTATTTTTATACTATACATTATTTTAATACTTCAGGCAACTGCCCCCTCCTGCCGCCGCTCATGGTTGTGCGTTTGACCCAAAGCCCAAAATTTTCAGTGGTCGTCAATATTTTGAAATTCCGATTTATCAACGCATCTTTGACACTAAAGAGATCAGTTGATTGGCACATCTATTTTTAGGATTGAATAAGCATTATAAGATCTTTTACACAAATAGTGCACTATATAAAAATCGGCCTTCCCCATTGGTCGATCCGCATGGCCCTCCGCTCGCTTCGCTTGCTACGGGGGCTCAAGAAAAGGAAACCAACCAGGTGCTAACCCAATCTAACCCATGACATACCCAAAATCAAGAAAAGAAGCTGTTTAGAAACATAATCTTTAAAAAAAATAAAAAAAGCAACGGAGTTCGAACCCGCGTTTTCCAGGTGAGACCCAACGATCTAAACCTCTACACCACCAGAGCTCTTGTCAGAAATCGATTGCATCACGCAGACATATCGTAATACGAGATGGATCGACCAATAGGAGAGGTCGATTTTTACATAGTGCACTATTTATGTAAAGGATCTTTAAATGCATTGAATAATATCTATATGAAATATCGATTAAAACTAAGCGAATTATATTAAAATGGACCTATGACACCTAAATATAATAACGCCAAATCATCTGTAAAAAATCCGTGTTTTCACTGCACGGAATCCAATAAAATCCGTGTCCGTGTTCTAGTTTCAAAAATCCGTGAAAACACGGAAGTTTCCGTGTCGTTGGCAACACTGTATCAGGGATTCTGAAACAGACGCGACGGTATTATGAGTGTCTCAATGGCAGAAAGTATAAAAAATATAATATAATAGAAAGCTTGAAAACTATATACAAAAGATGTACATTGTACATAAAGTTAGCCCCAGCCCTGCCATATCGGATTTTTCAAAAAAAAAATGTGCTGCATTGTACCACAATTTACTTTCAAAAATGTCGAAAATGTTCGGAGATATAACCACTCGTTTTTTTTTAGTTAGGACCGCCATTTTTTTTTTTTTTTCAAAAAATGTGCTAATTTGTACTCTGTTTGTACTGAATTTGTTTATTGGCAACAAAGATGATACGAATTAAAACAAAAACTATTAACAACTACGCCAATGCATCGAATGTCATTTTTGCTCAGTTTCCCGTAATTTATTTTCAAAAATATCGGAAATTCGCCACTTTTGATCAGAAAAGAGCTTCCAAAGTTCGAGTTTTGAGGTTACATTGGCGTAGAGCCATTAACCATTAACTTGATTCGCGTCTATACACAGGAATATTACTTTGGCTCCCTGGCTTCCGCATGCGCAGAATACGAGTGACGATTCAATCAACGCCACCTACACTAATACCTCAATTACCAATGTTTTTACGATGCAGCGCGTTATTTCCTAGCGGCCTAGTGGTGTAGTGGTTAGAGCATTTGCTTGTCATGTGGGCGGCGTGGGTTCGATTCCCGTCGGTGGCAATGGGTTTTTTTCTACCTTTTTTTAAGATCAAGTTTGCTTTTTTTTAATTTGGTTTAGCTTGGGTTAGTTTCAGTTAGTTGGGTTAGTAAGATTATGTTTGTTTTTTTTTTTAATTTGGGTTACTTTGGGTTAGTTTCAGTTAGTTGGGATAGTAAGATTATGTTTGCTTTTTTTTAATTTGGGATAGCTTGGGTTAGTTTCAGTTAGTTTTGTTTGGTTGCGCCCCGGAGCGAGCGAAGCGAGCGTAGGGCTATGCGTGAAGTCGTAGACACTTATAAACGAACGCACCCATACTCTGCGCATGCGGAAGCCAGGGAGCCAAAGTAATATTCCTGTGTGTAGACACGAGTATTAACTTGCACCCCTACTACTAGCCCAGGTAAGCGTCAAAATAATGACATTTTAACAGCCGACACGGGTCTTTGTGCAAGGTTGCCAAACGTTGCACATTTTCTTATTAACACAAAGAGATTACTTATCGAATCTAAAATGATGATTACAAGACTGTTCAAACGGAAAATTTAAAAGGACGGATAATTTGCCCCGGCAGAATTTTACGAAATACTATTTCCCAGGACGTCCTTTAAAAGTTAAACTAACAAAAATTAATGTAAAAAATCTGTTGAACAAAATAATTCACTTCTTTGGTTAATTTTGGATTAGTTTTTGTTGGATTTACTCCGGGAGCGAGCGAGGCGAGTGGAGGGCAATGCATGAAGTATTTGACGAATACATACATACAAGCGAATAATGTGTTCCATTCAGCTGGATAAAAGAAAGATATTCGAGGTGCAATGCTTTTACCAATGAATTTTGCTACCTTCTTAAAAGATGAAACGAAACTGCAGTAAACATTTTAAGAATAAATTTGACAACAGTGTATCTTTTAAAAAATTGATCTTTTAGCTATTGTGACAAACGGCAGTAACAACTCAGCACCAATAACGCCCAAACCGGTATAATTTTCTTTTTAAATTCTTGTATACTTTTTGCAAATGAACAGAAAAAAAGAAAAGTGGCAAAAATCAGCACAACAAAAATTTCGGGGGCGCTAACTTGCCGGGAATTTTCAACAATTTGAAAATAAATTACAGCACAAGTCACAACAATTTTTTTTTTCGAAAAATCACAAATGGCGGCTCTAAATTTATGAACATTAGAAAATGTTGCTTTCACTACTCATGTTTAAATAAGTAATTATAATTAAACATTGTCTTGTAATTACATAAAATTGACAAAATATTCCGATTAGCCTCAAAACATTTTTTGGTGGCAGCTAAAATTTTGGGTCATATCAATATAAATCGATATGTAGGGAAGTAGGGACACAGATACCAAATAGGGTACATGTATCAGTAGATTCAGTTGAATTGCAGAACGCGGTAGGATAAAGCTAACACAAAATAACGAACGCACGGGACGCAAAGCGCTCTAATTATCTTATATGCCCATTGGTTTCATTGGCAATCCTTCTTTTAAATTGAAGGTTGGCAAAATGTGAACAAATGTTATGCAGAGAACGGTCTAAAATTTTACCCAAAAAGCAATGGCATATCGTATTACAAGCCAAACTTTCTCCCTAATAGAACAACACGCTGTCTATTATTTTGAATTGGGGATGCTTCTAGACACCTGTGTATATATTATTTTCTTTAGGCGCGTTCAGCATATTTTTCGGGTGTTGGTCAATAATTGCGCGTCGCGATCACACAAATAAGAAGGTTCATAATTTCACAGGACAGTTGCGCGCCAGCTACTTATTGGATATGGGACAGTTGCGCGCCGGTTACTTATACGTAAACTGCATACTCGATAGGACCCTCGTCATAGGGCGACTGTAATATAAATTTTTTTGTGTTAATCGTTGTTGGAAAAGAGGTAAGATTGGATTGTCGTACAGGATTTTTAAATTTTTTTTCCCTGATTTTGGGTATGCCTTGGGTTAGTTTTAATCTACCAAGCAGGAAAATTTACGGACTTATCCCTAGACGATTTGAATAGGCTGCTATCGAAATCCATAGAGAATAAAGAAATAGCACTAGCCACTTTTCTCGATATAGAAGGCGCCTTCAACCACGCATCACCTAATTCGATCGGAAGATCCCTTGAAGAAGTCCCAGGAAGCATCCGTCAATGGATCGAGGCCAGCCTTAAAAATAGGACTATCGTATCCACCTATGGCGAGGCAACACTTAAAACAGCAGTCATGAGAGGATGTCCGCAAGGAGAAGTATTATCCCCGCTACTGTGGGCCATTCTAGTGGATGGTCTAATCCAAAAACTTTGGGCGGAAGGCTTTCAATACCTGGGCTACGCTATGACTTGACGATTGTGGTGCGAGTTCACGGGCACCGTATCGGAAAGAAGCCAAAGAGCCCTTAATATCGTAGACTCCTGGTGCAGAGAAGAACAATTGTCAGTTAATCCACATAAAATAACAGTGGTGGCATTCACCAAAAGGAGAGATTTAACAGGGCGAAAACAAATGAGGCTAGCTGGAGAAGCTATACCATTCTCCAAATAGGCCAAATACCTAGGAGTCATCTTTGACCAAAAACTTACATGGAACACGCACATCCAAAAAGTGGCGCTTAGAGCCACAATGCCTCTAGGTATATGTAAAAGAATGTGTGGAAAAACTGGGGATTGAACCCGAAAATTACTCTAAGGGTGGTTAAACCCATGATAGCAATGGCCTGGTGGACGAAAACCATGTAGGTAGAGGCGATGAGAAGGCTAAATGGGGTACAAAGACTAGCTTGCCTCTGTGTTACCGGAGCCATGAGCACAACGCCAACAGCAGTGATGAAGGTATTATTAAATCTACCCCCACTCCATGTTCTCATACAAGGCGAAGCCAAATCAGTCTGTTACAGACTAACACAAGGCCAAACACCACTAATTAGAGGACACGTCACCGAAAACAATAAACTATACTGCGAGATTAAGGTGGATAAAATCCTAGGTATGCCCTCGGACCGCTCCACGCCGCAGTATAGCTTTGAAAAGACATTTTCAACACAAATACCACCAAGAGATCTATGGATAAAAGGCCCACCCATAAGGACAGACATAGTCTGGTATACAGACGGCTCGAAAACCGACCAAGGAATAGGAGCCGATATCTACGAACCAAGGGACAGAGACCAAAATGTCGATACATATGGGCACACTCACCACAGTATTTCAGGCGGAAATTACAGCTATCATCCTCTGTATAGAGGAAATGATCAGAAGGAAGGTGAGCAACAAGACAATCGTTATCTACTCCGATAGCCAAGCAGCAATCAAAGCAGTATCTTCCAATATAGTAACATCAAAGTTAGTATTGGACTGTATAAACCTGTTGAACGAAATGGGAAGTCTTAATACAAAAGTGACCTCCTTGGCGTGGATGCTAGGACACGAAGGCCATGAAGGCAACGAGATGGCAGACGAATTAGCCCGAGAAGGCTCGTCCCAGCCACTAACAGGACCAGAACCATTTTGCGGAGTCGCAAGGCCCATAGCCAAGACATCCATTCAAAAAGGGATAGAAGAAGCGTCCCAGAGGTGGTGGGTTAATATACCGGGACATAGACACGCCAAAGATTTCATCAGCAAACCTTCGGCAAAATTAACAGCAGACTTGTTAAGTTATAATCGGAAGTCAATAAGAGTCATAGTAATATTTTATAATAATAAAATGCCTTCAACTATGTTAAGAAACTGCATACTCAGATTCTGGACGGATCAAAACTTTTAGTCAAATTTTTTCCCGGCATAAGTCACTTGTACATATTTATGTATCGTATGTTTAATGCGTCGAAGATTTTTAAATATGTAAACGATTTTAGCATTATATCAATCAACGACACCAAACGTTTACTATTGATTTTGTGACCCATTGTAGACAATAAAGACTGTTTTGAGCTTCAATTTTCATATTTCATTTAAAGTTACTATAATATGACAAAGCTCGACATTTATAATAGCTACTCTATTAAAATATTCACACACGAATATCGATACCTGTAAAATAGATTACTTCTTGAAGCAGATGACTATTAGCACAGAAAATAGTGTAACTATATTTTCTGTGCTATTAGTCATAGTGCGTTCTCTATTTTGCTTGTACCGATATTGTAAATAATTTGTATTTGATATTTTGTTTCTAATATATGTGTTTGTATTTGTTCAATACTGGTTTTAATATTTTCTAAACTCGCATGGCTCTTTCGCATAAAAAGATTTAATTCTACTGCAACTGCACTTTTTTCTCTCAAAATAGCATTTGCTCCCAAGGTAATAGCATTCGCACTTTTTTTAATTGTTAAAATTAAATATAAATACGTCCTCGTATCTACACAGACAATAAAGAAAATAATTGTTAGCACAATAGGAAAAATATTTAGAGCATAAAAACAATGTTTTTTCTATACATCCCCGCGGAGATTCGCGACCGAATGTAATTAAACCACGACAAATGAATAGCCAGACTGTCGCCGCCACAACTTTTCAGGCTTCCGTGATTAAAAACAGTTTTGCTAAAATATCGTTTACAGGCCATATTTTATTCAAATTACAAGGTAAAGATAACATCGCGCTATATTTACTTGCAAATTTAAAAAGGTGTGCTATTAGATATGCTCTACCAGACAGATATCTGACCAATGATTCAGAGACTCAAGGTAAAAACTATGTCGTCGTTCTAGAAGAAATTCCAGCCTCTGTAGATATTCTCGAGACGTTCCAGAATACATGAATTTATTGGAATATAATTAAACGCGGAAGGCGATGCATACTACCCTATGGGTTTACTATATGAATGGTAGCATAGATGGACCCAGACGTCAGCATTGAAATCGAAATTTTTTCAATGAATCTCTATACATTGGGAAGGATATTAAGCAAATGACAAATTTCATGACTTTTGTTCATCAGTTAAGTGAGACAGCTTGGATCATTGTCCTGATTTCATCTCCTCTGATGAAACGCTTCGAAACTTGTTTTCCATTAGGTACCTGAAAGAATTACGATGAAAAATAAAAAGCTATCACTACAGATCTAAAAATATCGGTCAATAAGTTGAATGAAATAAAAGAGTACATTCTTCTTTTCATATTTTGTGAAATATTCTAGCACCTATAGAAAAGTTATCATTTTCACCAAATCATTTTATTACCAACCCAGAAGGCAAGAGGCAATAAATAATAAGCCCGTACAGAGCCTGAGCCTGATGATACTACGGATTCACTGCACTATTGTTCTGTTTATCGTCCAAGAGATGCACTACGTTATTTGAATAACGTTTCCATACAGAACTTTTTTTCAATCGAAAAAATATGGACGGAATTGGGAATATCTTGCGAAACATAAAAAAATTATGTGCCATCTTTATAAGCACACAACTGAAGTATAACTTCTGAAAGAGATATTAGGAATTTAGCTTTTTTCAAGCTTTCTTCTCAACTTTTGCCCCCGGTTTCGACATTAAAAAAAAACTCTTCTTTTTTTTCAACTTTTTTTTCGCCGAAAACCGCGTTTCTAACTTTTTTTTTATTTTTTTTTTCTTTATTTCCTTTTATAATACTTTTATTAGCTTTCCAAACAATTTTTTTCTTATTTGGTTTTATAATACATTTATTAAATTTCCGAACAATCTTTTTTTTGTATAATTGTTTTTTCTTATTTCATTTTATAATACTTTTATTAACTTCCCAAAAATTTTTTTAAGGTTTTTTAAATTTTTTCCCATTTTTTTCAAAAATGTTTGGTTTTTTCATAACGCATTTTTTTTCTTCCCATTTTTGCCATACCCGGCCTCGTAGCTGAACTCCTTCGCCTTATTTCGCCGAAAACCGCGTTTCTCTAACTTTTTCTTATTAATTATTTTTTCTTATCTCGTTTCATAATACTTTTATTAACGGTTGCAGACATATCAGCAAAAACGTTTTTTTCCCAAAATCCCCCCTTAAATTAGAGCCCCGGTCCCCTGTATGGCCAAAGGTAGCACCCCATGAGGCGCACCTACCATAAAAATTTTGACCCCGTAGCTCTTCCCGTTCTCCCGAAATTAATTATTTTAGTTTTTTCTTCTCCCCCTCTCCTGGCCGAACCGATGGAGTGGAAGGGTTACGGGGTCCAGTTTTCGACCAGGTTCCTCATTTTGGACCGGCTACATGTCCTCAACCCTCTAGCTATACTGGAACATGCTTAATTAAAGGAACGCTTTACTTCGATAACCGTTTCAACTTTGATAAGCGTTTCATTTTTTCTAACTTTACCCTCGCTAAAGAAGTTTCAGTTCAAAAATAAGAAATCTTCTTGTATTGAGAATATTGTTGCAAGACTGCCTGCTGTCCAGGTAACGGAAATGGTTTCGTCCTCCTTCCCACACCCCCCACAAATGGCGCTCTCCTCAAGGCCCATGTGTCTTCTTAGACGACAGTATCCTGTAATGACACCCTTTCAAGGCCCTATTTCTCCTCAAGAGACATTACAGTCTGGTTTTATCAGGCTCAGCAACGAGGTTCTAGGCATCTCTGCCCTCCACTCTCTTGAGAGAGCCTCTTTGGTTGTCGCTTTTACTTCAGCTCTAGAAATTCCTTGAAATGACTCTGGGCCTATGCACGTGCAAGAGGTGCCCGAGCCGAGCCTGGCAATTTCACCTGCCATCCATATTAGCTCCATTCTCTTGTTGCTAACCGCTCACATGCAAACCTGCATTACCGGATCTGGGTTTACAGACCGTCCTGAATGCGGCTTGGCTATCAGAGCATTTTTTTCTCTGACCTGATCCATTGTTGCAGCCATCATGGTCGCGTACACTTCTGCTTGGAACATTGTTGCGTGCTTTTCCAGGGAGAAGCTTCCCGGGTGCCGCTAATCTCCAAGAAGATTCCCTCTTCAGTCGTGAGCCATCGGGGATTGCCTCTCTGGTAAACTTATTTCTTCACGTTCCTATTGTCCTTTGTTGAGAATGGTCACTGTGTATGCTTTCTTCAACCTAAATGGATCCTCAGGTGCTACGACTCTGTAGAGGGCAAGTGTATCTCCCCGAAGATTCTTCCATGTCCAACTCTCCAGAAAGGAAGATATGGCCTCCTGCATGACCTAGGTCTCGACTAGTGATATTAGTGGGAGACCTAGCAGGACATATAATGCTGATGTTGGCGTGGTTCGCATGGTTCCTGTGATAACGAGGCCGATTAGCATTTGATTGAGTGCCTTTTGAACTCGAAAATGCTTTTTTGAGATGGTCACTGTGTTCTTCAATCTCAGTCGATCCTCAGTGTATCTTCCCAAAATTATTCCATGTCCAACTCTCCAGAAAGGAAGACATGACCTCCTGTATGACCTAGGCCTCGAATAATGGAACTAGTGTGAGACCCAACAGGACATCTAATGCTGTTGGTGCAATACCTCGAGGTATTGGTTGGTGGCGAGGCTCGCATGGTTCCTGTGATGACGAGGACGGTTAACGTTTGAATTTTTACCTTTTGAACTCGAAAATGCTCCACGTTTTGGGGAACAAATCTGTCCCCGTTCTCAGTCTCATGCTTATGCACTGGGTCAAGTGACAAAGTGCACGAGGTTTTTATTGTTTTAATTTCATTTACTAGCCATTATAGAACATATATACAACACAAGGCATCAAGCAAACCTTCCTCCTTGGCATAACGAAATCTTTCCTACCTTTATTCTACTTTCACGTTAAAAAGTCGTGAAAAATGCATTTTTTGTTTAGTTTATCCTCCACTACCTTACTCAACTTAAATCCCCAAGCAACCTGAGCAACTCATTAATATAATCAGCCGTTGATAATGCTCAACTGAAAAATACCTGAAAGCTTAAAGGTCTCTTACGCTGCTGGTTTTCTATGTCTCCTGGGTCCTTTGGTGATGTTACGCCGCCCATCTATACTGGTCTGTGTTGGCAAGTAGGGTAGGTGCGAATCAAATATTTAAAGACAATAAGGTAATTTTGAAAATAAAGATATTCTGTTAATTGCTTATTATTATTACGGACATCATACGATATAGAGAAGCAATGCTCGAGAGCATATAATAATACAGCATTATACAAATCGAAATTTTTTATTTCACAAGGGATCATCATATTTGTTTGCGTGCAAAGGGTCAATTATTGGAATAATTTAGAAACAACTAAAAGCACGGTATAAAGCGAAAGGTCCAAATTTATCACTAATTAATATAATTAGTATACAGGCAAAAAAATTGGTCATTTTATTTATTTTATTTTTTTGGCGATATTTAAAAAACAACCTATATTGTAGCAACAGTCATAATTATTTACAAGTATTTGGTGTAAAGATACAGAAAGAAATTAGATATTTAACCAAAGATACTGTTGAATATTCATCTCTAACAGAAATGTTGCAAGCTGCTACAAGTGATTGTTTTATAGCGAGGTAGTTTTGGTAAAATATGTGTTGTAAATATTACAAACACTTCCTCGCAAAGACGATCAATTTACAGTGCGCATACTTCAAGCAGTTCCGGACATTTGGCATAACCGGCTAGAACTAGTATATTACATGACAAGTGTTGAAAGTTGAGGAGAACTTAGCTAAAATAACAATCTTGAAAACGTACCTTCACATGAGTAATGTACACTATTTTACTTACAACCACCTCTGAAAATGGCACAAAAAGCATTCTCAAGATAATTAAGAAAACGAATATCACATACTTACGTGTCGAAAAGTGCTTTTCAACAAGTGTGTTAAAAAAATTGAAATTGCCGTGTGATATAAGGCACTTTGTAACCAAGTTGTTTTTTTGTCATTTTCATAAGCGATCGTAGAAAAAAGTCTTACACCACCTACTTGAGAAAAAAAAATTAGAGCAAAATGGACGATCTTAATCAAATAATAATCAATTCTAGACAAACTACGCGGAATTTGCTAGGTAATAACTTTAAAACTTAAATATTATAAAAATTGAACCAAGCAAAAGTAAGACGAAGATATGTATTTTTAAGAGATATTATTTTGCTCATTTTTCAATTTTTCCATTATTTCGTTTGTTTCCCTAGCGTTTCACGTAAAACTATCAAACTTTTGTATTTTAAATGAAACCTGCATATGCAAATGTTGAATATAGCTTTATATAATATAACTTGTTACCCATGGGTTTTCGGCATATTCATGTGAACCAAGCTTTATCTTGTAAATAGTTTCCCTTGTGCCTGATTTTTATGCACTTTAGATTAACAAGCACAATTTTGGATTAACTAAATACTTTCCATTTTCAATTACACTGGGGCCCGCAAGTGTTGAAGAGTTCAGCATTCTGGTAAGTGCCCTTTCTGAGACCTATTCGCCATTCTCATTCATATATAAACTCCATTTACCTATCCCTATATGTAGAGTACGTTTTTATTGGTCCTTCTAATTAAAGTCGTTCATATTTAAGACACGGGCTTTTCGGAAAATATGATCTAGTTAACCTAATTAAATAAATTAATTCTTTAAGTTGTAAAAACACTCTACCCTTATGTTAGCTGTAGACTGATCAGATCATAGTTCCCGAGAAGCCCTTCCTTAAACTATTATACTAAATCGTCAATTAGTATAATATGATGGAATAGTTTCCAAATGTTTTGTCTTCGAAAGGTCCAACCTATGGTCTTCACGAAATGGGCCCAGTACCCGCTAATCCACTACAATTCGACTGCTTTTATTCTTCAAGAGACCGGCTTCCATCTATTCCACAGTAACCAGTTCCCTTCAATAGCTAAGTACTGAACACTTATTTGAACAAAGGGACTGTAAAGGTAGTAATTTAAATTTAATATACACCCTATATCTGAAATGGTACAAATTCAAATATTTTGAGTAATTCAGCTGTCTCTCTACAACATACAAAAACTAACAAATGTATATCAGGTTTAATAACATTGCATGTGTCTTTAAATTTGTTATTGTTATTGATATATTTAAATATGACTTCTGGTACATGGGCATTTTATTTTAGTTAGTTTGGGTTAATAAATCAATAAAATCATATATGAATTGAAATTTTCATACGTTTTACGACCGTGAAATACTGTGTTATGGTGGTTACACGTGCTTACTGCCTTACTGATTACATTTAGCACAATTCTTATGGAAAATGGCTTTTAATCAACTTTCATCAAAACTATATATTTTAATCAACGATCTCTTAAGTAGCATCTTTTCTAGACATAATCCAATCTTATGACTGGTTTTTGATAGCGAGCATTAAATTTGGCATTTCATATAAACATTTAAAACACCTAACATGCAATTAGAGAGGAGGGATTCTCGGTTTTTGAAATTGTTATATGAATTGCTTATGCAAAAAATTCAACAAAATGATGAGTAGTTTTGCAACTAATAAAAGTAAATACTGTTGATTAATCAGTATTTAACCAAAATGTAAAGTTATATTTTTCTGTCAAATAGATAAATGTTTGCAAGTTAATTTTGTAAATTAATCTTGTATTTTACTTTAACCTACACTCTCCTCATATTTTGAGTATTTTAGCAACGCTGTTGGCTCTGTTCATGCATGTCCTATAAAAATGCGAATAATGT
>MU186989.1:0-38478 GCA_016904865.1 Pissodes strobi
GGATTGTGAAAGGACCGGACTTGTGAAGTATTTTTCGAGGAAAGAAAAGGGTACAAGTAAGTCAACGAGACCGTTTGGTTGGTGGATTCTGTGAAAATTTTATAAAATTCTATGGTCAATACGAGGCAACAAGCGGCAGAAATGGAACAAATAAATAAAATGTTGGCCGATTTTATGGATAATTTAAATGCTGAGAGGCGAGCGGATCGGGAAGAGGATGAACGTAAAAAGCAAATAGAACAGGACCGGCTTCAGAAAAATTTAAAAGACCAGGAAGATAAAAGGCAAAAAGAACAGGACGACCGGCTTCAGAAAATTTTGCAAGATCAAGAAGATAAAAGACAAGCGGAACGGGAACAGGATGAACGTAGAAGGCAAGCAGAGCAGGACCGGCTTCAGAAAATTTTACAAGATCAAGAAGATAAAAGGCAAGCGGAACGGGAAGAGGCTGAAGGTAGAAGGCGAGCAGAACAGGAACAGCTGCAGAAATGGATGCTGGATATAATTGTAGGCGAGCAAGGAAAATTACAGAAAATATTGGACGGGCAAAATGAGAAATTTGAAAAAGAAGTAAACAATATACAAAAAGAAGTTGTAACTGTACAAAAAGAAGTAGGAGACATACAGAAAGAAATGAAGAATCTACAAGCAGAAGTTTCCAGACTAAAACACCAAGCACCCACCGAGAGGGCATTCGCCTCAGGACGAAACATCAAACCTCCAACGTACGACGGTCAAACATCCTGGACAATGTACAAAAGACAATTTGAAGCCGCTGCTGTTGCCAACGGTTGGAATAATGAAGAAATGGCTACATCACTAGTGGTAGCGTGGATCTGCCCTGGAACTACTGCAGACCATTCCCATCAGCCAACAAGGGAAATATGACATACTTGTAGCTGTCCTGGAAAGACGATTTGGAGACCAACACCGAAGACAACTGTATCGGGCGCAAGTAAAGTCACGGCATCAGAAGCCTGGTGAAAACCTGCAAGAATTTGAGGCAGACATTAGACGTCTCATTCAATTGGCCTACCCGGGAGCGACCCAGGAATTTCAAGAGGAACTTGTTGCTGAATATTTTGTGGACGGTGTCAGAGATGCAGAAATACAGAAGATGTTACGTCTAGCCAAATTTGATAGCAGCCGTGAAGTTTTGGGTAGAGCTCTGGAAATCGAGGCGGCCTGTAACATCTCTAAGCCAGCAATCAGGGACGTATCCATCGAGGAAGAAAATTTGGCGAATAATTGTGAACTAACTGAAATGGGCGGTATTTTGAAGAAATTAACCGAAGTTCTTCAGGCCACGGAGAGATTCCGGGAGTCACTAGAAGTTAGTCCATACAACCGCAATCAGTGCTATAGATGTGGCAAGACTGGACACTTCAAAAGGGACTGTCGAGTACAAAGATTCCAGGAGCCAATAGAAGATAGACCACATAGCCGAAATACATCAAATCAGTGCTATAGATGTGGAAAGACTGGACATTTCAGAAGGGACTGTCGAGTACGGATATTCAGGGAGCCAACAGAAGTTAGACCATGTAATCAAAAGGCTATAAATCAGTGCTATAGATGCGGCAGGACTGGGCATTTCAGAAGGGACTGTCAAGTACAAAGATTCCGGGAGCCACTAGAAGATATGCCATCTAACCGAAATGTTTCAAATCAGTGCTATATATGTGGCAACATTGGGCATTTTAAGAGAGACTGTCGAGTACAACTACGACCTACAGCTCCATCCAGAGACAACAGCAGTTTAAAGCCAAGTCAGGAAGAGTTGAAACAATATAACTTTAAGGCTAAGCACAGGGAAGGAAGATGGCATAGTAATACAGATGCTTTATCCAGAAGGTTATGTGAGGATAATTATAAACATCGCCAAAGAACTGACCAACGAGAAGGAATCACTCCCATTAGGCGAATCAGGTTTAAGGTTGATCAGCAGTGGACCACAGAGCAACTGAAGAAGGATCAGCTTGAGGATAATGAAATAGCACTGCTACTAAAAGCTAAGGAAGAACGTTAACCAAGACCAAGCTGGAGAGATATTTCAACTAAGGGATCTACTTTTAAATCTCTGTGGGCTCAGTGGGACTCCCTGGTAGTTGAAAATGGACTCCTTAAACGAGCCTGGGAAAGCGCCGATGGCAAAGTAGTGAAGACGCAGTTAGTGGTACCAAGGAAGAGGGTATCGGAAATTCTGGACGAAGTACATAATAGAAAGGTTGGGGCTCATCTCGGAGTTAACAGAATGATTGACAAGATCCGCGACAGATTTTACTGGGTCAACTACTGCCAGGATGTGAAATCATGGTGCCATCAGTGTTCAACCTGTACCTCAAGTCAAGGACCCCAGACAAGATCCAGTGGGAAGATGAAACAGAATGATGTGGGACTACCGTTTGAACGTCTCGCCAGTGACCGAATGAAGGCTCGATATAATCTCCAAGCTAACTCTAGGGGATTTCGGATAAACGATAAAGTCTGGTTATATAACCCGCAAAGGAAGACAGGAAGATCTCCCAAGCTATCACCAGTATGGGAAGGACCCTATACAGTCGTCAAAAGAATTAATGATGTTGTGTATAGAATTCAGCGTAGCCCCAGAAGCAAACTGAAAGTTGTCCACCTCGACAGGTTGAAAGCATATCACGGACATGAAGTAGCTGATCGGGACCATCAGAATTAAGAGGGAGGCAATGTTACGGCTAGACTAACAACCATCCGGACGTTTTTGTGCTACCCTATAGAACTAGCCGCCCCGCCGTGCCCCTCGCTTCTCTGTCTGTATGAATCATCGACCGGCCCGCCGCGAAGTTTCGGGTAGCTGGAATTATCTCGATGGCCTCGTCGAGATCATATAGAGTGGCGTCGGAATACTTCCCGAATATTTGTGATAGATTTAAGATTATATATAAGCAGACCTAAGGCGAATGTTAGTCAGTCGGATAGTTAGTTCAGTTCAGTTAATCATTGAGTGTTGAATAGATATTAGTGGTAAAGTTATAAGAGTAGTATAGAGTGTTAAATTGTATACAGTGGTAGTGAATAAAGAGAGTATTAGTTGAAAATAGCAAAGTTGTAATTCTGTTAAGAACCCACGGGAAAAACGTAACAATACATTCTAATAAATATTGATTTAATTTATATATCTTGAGAAGTCCTGCCAAACAAATTATCTAGCATTATATGAAGGGGCCCACACAACTAAGCCATACTCTAAAATAGGTCTAACAAGAGAGCATTAAAGTAGTCTAAATGTAGACAAAAACAAGTCGGCAGTGGAACGTTGTATAAAACCCAGAACCTTCAAGTCATCCGACTGATGTGGCTCCTGAATGACAACCTGGAGTCAATAAATACTCCCAAATCAGAAACTTCTGTTTTGACACCGATTGGTACGTCGTTTATTTTATAAAGAAAAGTGATAGAGTTTCTTTGTTTAGAAAAAGTAATCTTATGGCACTTATTAATATTAAGTGATATTTTATTTAGGTCACACCAATCAAAAAACAAATTAAGGTCCTCTTGCAAGAGTAAAGCATCATACAGGGATGCGATAGGTCTAAACAGCTTCACGTCATCAGCAAACACTAGCACACGATAGTTTTTCAGTTTCCAAACCAAATCAATTAAAAAAACGCAAAACAAAGCCGGGCCCGAGTGAGAGCCCCTGACGGTACTAATATTTCAACGGAGCATGTGCTCCCAAAATTAACCATCTGTGTTCTAGCTCTGAAGCCTAAGACACTGAAGAAGCGATCCCACAATATCCAAGGCCTTAAGCTTCCGTAAGAGTACTCCAAGGTTAACCCGATCAAAAGCTTTGGAGACATCTGTATAGATCGATTCAACTTGGAGCCCCCCCTCCAAGCAGCTGTAGAGAC
Organism: Pissodes strobi; assembly: GCA_016904865.1. NCBI lineage: Eukaryota > Metazoa > Arthropoda > Insecta > Coleoptera > Curculionidae > Pissodes > Pissodes strobi. Next base: position 3,891 of record MU186989.1, read on the forward strand.
AGTTAACATACAACACCAAATTGGCATCAGTAGATCTACCCTTTATAAATCCAAATTGTTCAGGATTAAATACAGATTTAAAATTCCAAGCAATTCTCCGACTAACCAGACAGTCAAGTATCTTTGGCAGCTCAGATTGATTACACACAATCTGATAGCTGGAAATTTCACTTCTACTGCCAGATTTAAAAATGGGTTTTAGAAAACTTTTCCTCCAGAGAGACGGGAAGCAACCTGTACCAAAGGAATTATTAAATATTAACAGTATAGGTTTGGTAAGAATATAAAAACATTTCTTTATCTGAGTCCCATCTGGTCCATAGCACAACCTATTCTTAGAAGTAATAGCCCCGTATACAACTTCTGTTGATAGAGTTAAAGTACTTAAACAAATTGAGCTATCAAACTCAAAAGAAGGTAAGTCATTGATCTGCTCATCTGAGTAGACTGATGAAAAGTATTTTGAAAACATATTCGCAGCGTCTGAGATATTCATGCTAATCCTATCATTCTAGGTCATTCTAGAGGGAAGACAAAAACCAGTTCTTTAATTGCGAATATATGACCAGAAGTACCTTGGATTGTCAGAGATATTTGTTTCTACCTTATCGTTGATAACAAGCATTCCTAAAGCGATCACATTGCTTTCTCAAAAATACAAAATGATCATAATCCCCCTGTTGACAAGGCATTTTAAAGAGTTTATGAATTTGTTTTTTCTTATAATCAAACTGGAAGTTCGGAAGAAAACCGAGACAGAAGAGAAGAAGTTCTATATTTCTTTAAAGGAATAAACTTTTCTATGAAGAAGCAGACCACATCATAAAAGATTGCAACTAAGTATACCGTCAATTGATGTTTCCCTCAGAAACAATCGTTGAAAATATTAAAAACTTTACAATTCCGGACTTTGAAACAATTTAGAACATAGAAGTAATCAAAATGATGGAGTTTTGCATTTTATTAATAGGCATATAAATTTCAGTATCTTGCATACTACTTTACCCCATAGTAAAGTGTGCATTAGCACTGCTACTTTTGTTTTACATAGGATAAATTTTACAATTATGTCCTGTTATAGATCTCCAGCTTCGAACGATGATCTGTTTTTGTCTGATATTGAGATGTATCTGTCAAACATGGATAACAATAATAATAGTATTGGTATCTTTCTGGGAGACATTAATTTTGATATTCTGAAACCAACAAATATTACTGTTAACAGATATTTATCAGTATTGTCCTCTGTAGGGTTTGAACCTTGCATTAAATCATTCACAAGAGTGACATCAGACACTCAAACTTGTATAGACCATATATCTATTAAAAACAAATTAAGGACTAACAATCTAAACTACAATGGTATTGTATTGGTAATTGATTTAACAGACCACTTTCCCCTTTACTTGTACATATGGCTTGACATAAATGAAAACCTACCAGTATCAACATTTGAACAACAAAACTATATCTCATATAATGATGATCAATTTCTTAAATCACAGGAAAATTAAATTTGGGAACATGTATTAGCTGCTCAAAACTCAGACTTGGCATATAATAATTTTTAAAAACTTTTAGTACACTACATGAAAACTGTAAAACAACATTTTATCATAAAAAATATAAAAAAATTATCCCTGGATTGCATATGGCATTATATGTTCAATAAAACATAGGGATATATTAAAAAAAAAACTATTAAAAATAAAAATAACCTCAATCTCAAACAAGAATACTCCACTTATCGTAACATTTTAAACAGAACAATTGGACTGGCTACAACTCAGTACTATAAAGGTCAGATAGTGGATAGCATGATCAATATTAAACAAATCTATAAAATCATTAAAGATGCTGCAAATGAAAAAATAATAAGAGTATTACTGAAATTACTATAACAGATGAAAATAATGTAACAATCACAGAGGGACTGGAACTAGCCAATTACTGCAACAAATACTCTGCAAATATAGGAGAGAAACTGGCTGCTGAAATTCCTGACAGCACATTTCGGGATAATGATGTTGGCAATAACCTACCAAATTCTATGTCACACCAGTCACGTCTAATGAACTAATTAATCACATTAAAAGCTGAAAAAATAATTGTGCCCCTGGTGAAGATTGATTCTGTTCTCAGCGTATAAAAAAGGTACACTCTGCCATCTTAAAACCCTTAACTCATATAATCAATCTTATCTTTACCACAGGAATAGTACCTACAGCTTTTAAATGCGCTATCATAACTCCCATATGTAAAAAAGGAATAAAATCAGAAATTTCCAACTACAGACCCATTAGTGTTATTACTACTTTTACAAAAATCTTTGAAAATTGCCTTAAGGTCATACTCTATAATTTTTTAACTTCAAATCAATTACTTAATGAAAACACACTTGGTTTCATAGAGGGAAGCACTAATGACGCATTATTTAATTTGGTTGACCAAATAAAAATAAACCTAGACTCAGATCAAAAGTGTATAGCTGTTTTTCTCGATTTAGCTAAGACATTTGACATTGTGCCTCACACCCAGCTACTTGAGATTCTTGATAAGTATGGTGTCAGGGGTGTTGTGTTGGATGTTTTTAAAAGTTATTTACATCAGAGACCTCAAATTGTTAAAATAAGTAATATTTATAGTGATTCTCTAAATGTCTTAATGGGTGTACCACAAGGCACAGTATTTGGCCCATTATTGTTTGTCTGTTACATAAATTCATTACTAAATCTGGATATTAATGGCATGTCAATCTCCTTTACAGATGATACAGTGCTGTATTTTACTTGTTCATCGTGGGATTCATTGAAAAGTAAAATCATTCTTGGTCTGGGTAAAATAAATGTGAATCAAGTAGACCTTCATACAGTTCAATAACTCTTCAACAGGCAAATATGATATTGTCACATATACGCTCCTACCGCTTGTTGCCTATGGAACTGATTTCGTTGCAGTAGAGGCGTTGTGCTCTTTCAGAAGACGGAGCTCAGATATAGGTAGTTGGGAGAGATGGATAGAAACACTCGGTGTAAAAAAGGCTCGGTTTATTAACTTCAGGTTGAGTATGGAAGGTTGTAAGTATTACCAAACTATTCGGGAATGCATATCTCATAAGTCCCCTGGGATATTCCTCGCGAAAATGTTAACCACGAACAGCAGCGAGAGAGAGGGAGAGCTAGCCTGAAGGGCTGTTACAATTACACTGACGGGCGGATAGATTATTTGATCTGGCTTAATATTTAGTTACGTAGTTTACTTTTTATTTGTAGTTAATTTAAACAGAACTTTGCCTTATGGCGTTATTAATTTTCACTGATTCACTTTTAAGGCGTGCCTGATCAGAGGGGCTTTTCCCTTTCGGTAGCTCGCACTGATAGGTCTTTTTTAAACGTGCCTGATCAGAGTGGCTTTTCCCTTTCGGTACTTCGCACTGATAGGTCTTTTTTAAAGCGAGAGCTTTGATCTGCCAGAGGGGCTTTTCCCTTTCGGTAGTTCGCACTGGAGATCAAAGTCTGCCGGTATGGGCTGCTGCACAGCTTTTTATACCAAACTTTGACCTCTAATTCGAGTATTGTTTTGAATTGTCAACCAGGTTAATCATAACAGTTTATACTTTAATTAACAACAATTTATAATTGCGATTCAAGGTTAAGTTCAAACTTTCCACTGTATGATTTTATGTTAGTTGACAATATATGAGGCATCACATACTAAATACTTAGGAATAACTATTGATTGATACTTAAAATGGTCAGAACATGTTCAGGATGTGCCAAACACACTAAGAGGTCTAATTCACAAATTTTACCAGATAAGAAACATATTTTCTTATAAAATTTTAATCATGGTCTACAAATCATTAGTGGAATCTATATTACGATATGGTATTATAGCCTGGGGAGGACTCTACAATAATGCTCTCAATCAGTTAAATCTAGTTCAGAATTATTTACAAAAAAGATTGTCTATATCCAACAAATCAATTATACAATGAAAACATTTTAAGTGTTAGAGGTCTATACTTTTTAAGCAACTAATTTATTGTTTTAAAAATAGGAATAAAAGACATGTAGATCATGCTTATGGTACTAGAAATAATTATAATAATGCATTGATTGTCCCTTTTAGAAGGTTTGATGCTAACCAGAGGTTTGCATCTGTAGTTGGACCAAATATATTTAATTTGCTACCCAATAGTGTAAGAAAAATAAAAAATTACCATCAATATACTAAATAGGTTAAAATCTTTATTTCGAAAAACATGAATCATTTGTTAAATGTTTTGTGAATTGTGGTATGTTGTCTAATTGTTTGACCTGAATTGTGCTGAGTGAGGATTGTTGAATATTTGTTTTTGTTAGGCAAGTGTTAAGTTAGGGTTGCGGGAACAAAATAGTTCGCTTTGTATTGTATCTCAATGTTAAATACTACGTATGATAAACCTCTGCACATACAGGTGGCAACACCTAGGTGCATGACAGAACTTTTAGAACTTAGATAGGATAGGTGAATATAGGTTTAGATATGTATGTTTAATGTACTTTTTTGAATAAATAAAATCAAATCCAACTACACAGAATTATCATAGTTTCTGTGAACTTCGAAGACTTTGTAAGGATGTATCTGGTATCTGTTATGACAATCATATCAAGGAAGTAGAACAGAGTATCAAAATCCTTCTGGAAATATGTAAACAAAAGAAAAGATCAAAATAATATCCCTAATTTAGTTAATTATCAAAATATAGAATTTTCAGATCCAACTGATATTGCCAATGCTTTTGCACAGCATTTCTCATCTGTATATGAAACTGAAATAAATATACAAAAAATGCCTCCTCCACTATCCACAAATGATCTACACATAAACTCTTATAAATTCAAAATATCAGAAATTTGGGAACAACTAGAAAATATAAATACAAATAAGGGGCCTGGTCCAGATGATCTTCCTTCTAGCTTTCTGAAGAAATGTTCTTTTTCTCTGTCAAGACCTTTATGGCTGCTTTTTAACAATTCACTGTCTAGGGGTATTTTCCCCACCAAATGGAAAACTACATACGTCACACCTAGATATAAGAATAGTGGTAACAAGAATGACGTTTCAAATTATAGACCTATCTCTAGAGTTTCGCAAATACCAAAGGTTATGGAGGCAATAATTACAAATTATCTAGAAAAAGTATTTAAAAACCTTATTATAACAAATCAGCATGGTTTTGTAAAAAAGAAATCCATAACTACAAATCTACTTTTATACACTGATTTTATTTTTGAAAAACTGGAAAATGGTTACAATATTGACTCAATATATACAGATTTCATGAAGGGCTTTGATAAAATTAATCATGGTTTGTTAATAAATAAACTTTATTGTTATGGAATTTCGGGAACTTTGTTGGACTGGATGGGCTCATTTCTGACGGATAGACAACAAATCGTAAAGGTCAATAATCATTATTCTGACCCTATTAATGTGACTTCTGGAGTACCTCAGGGTGCACATCTATCTCCCTTTTTGTTTAATATGTTTATTAACGATATAGAAAGTTGTTTCGCCCATTCTAAATTCATCCTTTATGCCGATGACCTCAAAATCTTTAAAGAAATAAAAAACGATAACTGCTCTAAACTTTTACAGGAAGATTTTATACATGGTGCAACGAAAACAAAATGTTCTTAAACATTAGTAAATGTAAATATATCAGGTTCAGCAAATCTTTAATAAGGGATTGTCCCAACTACCACATAAATAATAACAGTCTGGACAGGGTGGATATAATTAGGGATTTGGGAGTCTTGGTGGACCATAGGCTCACATTTTCGGTTCATGTGGGAAACTGTCGAAATCAAGCCCTGCGTATCTTGGGTTTTATTAAGAGAAACACAATCTACTTTAAGAATATAGATGCTATAAAGCTACTATATACCTCATTGGTTAGACCACACCTAGAAAATTGCTCGGTTGTTTGGAATCCCCATTATCAGGTCTATATTGACAAATTGAACAGTGTCCAGAGAAAGTTCTTGAGATACATAGCTTTTAAAAATAGCATTCCTGTGGAAGATATAAATTACAGTGATCTAGAACAAACATTAAATATTCAATCTATCTCAAAACGTAGGCATAATTTTGACATTATTTTATGCTACAAATTAATCACCAACTATATAAATTGTCCTGAATTGTTGAAACGAATTCAATTTCTTATACCATCTAGACAACTAAGGGATGCTAGAACATTCAAACTCAAATTTCACAGAACTTCATATGGACAAAACTCACCAATAACTAGGATAATGAAAAGGCAAACTCATTTAATGGTGATCTTTTCGCAGAATCTTTGACTTCTTTAAAGAGTAAGTTAAGAAATTGAGATGAATCATATTTTCTATATAGAATAGATATTCCTAAGTAAACTGATCTGTGAGGTGTGTGTGGCTTTTTTATTATGAATGTGTTTAGTGTTCTAATTTACTGTCTTTTGTAGTTATAGAAATGTATTTTGATTGGTGTGAATGTTACTTATTAGTATATTGTATTATTTTATTTTACAAATGTACGAATGGGCTTGTCCTGTGTATTAATAAATAAACAAATAAATAAATAAATATTAAACTCTGTGAAACTTACTATACCGTCCACTGACCTAATAAAGAACCCAGTCATACATCCTGGCAAAAAGATATTTAACAGGCTACCAGGTTCCATAAGACGAATTGGCTGTAGAAAGCATTTTAAAAAAGCTGTAAAAGAATTTCTGATTGGAAAGGTTTGCTATAGCGTGGATGAGTTCTTTTTAGACTCAGTTGCTTGGTTTGGACTGAAATTGTTTTACTTAATTTTATGTTTAGAATCATACGTGATGCATAGTAAAAGCTGTATTTCTAAAATTTCCATGCTCGGTTAACTTTATTATGATTTGATGCTATAATAATAATTGTTATTTTAATCTTATGGTTTTGTTTAGTGTTTAGTAGCGTTGTCAATGAGATTATTTTAAGTCTTAGACAATAAAGCACATTTTGAATTTGAATTTAAGCATCTTAGGCTTCATAGTAATGTGGTCATTTGAATTATTAGACTTCTCCCTCAGTGCGATAACAATGGACCATTGTTCTCTAGGCTTGTTTCGGGCATTAGGGTTTGATTAATGCTGACTTACAGCGGATCTCTGATTGGGCTGACAAGAACTCACTTTTTATTAATTCGGGTAAAACACGGGCAATCTTGATTTCAAGAACTGAAATTAACTTGAATAATAGAGCACCAAATAAATTAAATATTAATGGTGTTGAACTGGAATGGGTAGATCAAGTAAAAAACCTGGGCCTTTGTATGGATAATCGAATGTCATTTAATGCGCATGTAAATAAGATTTGTCAACAGTCATATTGACTTATATATATATATATATATATGAGTCATTATATGCGATTTACTAGAAATTTGTCACGAAGGGCTCATGTAAGTGAGCATAACCAATATTGATGGCGGGTGGTGATAACGAAACGATATCGGCTAAAGTGAACTTTGAATGCTGTAAAACGCGAGTAGTGAGTTACGCGGTATGCGTGGAATGTGGAAAATTTTTCCATAAATCATGTGCGGTAAGAGATTTCGCTGGGAAAATTAAATTTATCGATGAAACCCGGCTTTATTGCGGCAATCATAATTGTGACACAACCTCAAATACTGTTGTGAACAAGAAAACTAATTCCGCTGAGCAAATTGCTGAAATTGAGAGTCTTAGACAACTGCTCTCTCAAAAAGAGAACGAAATAAGACTCTTAAAAGAGAAATCGTCCAATCAGGAGAAAAAAATCAGTGCCCTAGAAATTCAAGTGCAAACAAATTCTTCGCCTGAAGGTCAAACAAGGTCGCCGTCTTCGGCAACAGAAGTAGAAAACAAATACTTAAAACTACTTTTAATGTAAGGACAAGAACAATGTTTTGAAGGAAAATAATAGCCTTCTGAGGGACAAGGTCAAGCGGAATGAAATCGTTTCTGTTTCAAAACCAGACAAGTCCCCGAAAGAAAATGAAAAAGTAAGCTTTCCTAGAAAGGCAGACTTGCCATTCATATCCAGTGATACCGATGGAGAAACACAGCAATTCTCCGTCTCGCAAGAGAGCAGGCAACAAAACTCATCAAATGTTGTCCCGGAGGCCTTAACTGTCAATCTGACCTCAAGTAAAGCTGCACCCATTACGATGGGCCATCTATGTGAGGCTATCAAGAATGCAGCGGAAGCACTTAAAAATAACAATACTCCTCGGAATGATGGTTTCATTCTAGTTAATAACAAGAAACCAAAGAAAAGGACCAAGGTTTTGATTGGTGACATGGACTCTACTGAGAACAATAAATTGAGAGGGGCTCGACAAATATCCTTTTTACATGTGTATAAATTACATCCTAACAGTTGAATATGCGTTGATGACGACGACGAACACAGTCGGTGGTTGTGGTGTTTTTTCTTTTGATTCGTTAATATCGTCTGTTTCGGTGTTTCCCGGTTATTTTAATTGTAAAATTTTGCACAGTGTTAAATTGCATCACCAGCTATCCTTCTCTAATCTTTTAAGTTTGTTTTAATCATAATTTGGTAGTTAACGTACATTTTCTTTCCTGTTTCGTGCCTGCATTCCGTATCGTAAAAGGTGCAAAAACCGTAGTTCCAAACATTGATAAGAGCTACCTATAGTGCGTTTCATCTGCACATCTCAGTGCTTTCCGTGCATTTTGATTTCGGTCCAGCTATAGTTGGTTTCACTTCGACGATTCATCAACGCTGGTCATGGCATGCTCAAAGTGTGAGGCTGTGCTGAATGATAAGGAGGTAAAATATAGGATAATTTGTGATTTCTGTGGAGCGGTGAATTGTTTATCATGTTCCAATTTCACTACCTCAGAGGCCCAAGTCACACAGTTGAAGAGTAGAACAATGTTGTATGCCTGTAGAGATTGTGTAAATGTTGTTAAATCACACAGTAAGGAGGCGCAAGGAGACAACATATCCAGCATGAAGCAACAACTGCAGGATGTTTTTAATTCAATGTACAGTAGGCTCTCTAACAAGCTAAATCAAAAGGTCGATGGTTTAAACAACTCATTTTCGGATAAATTCGCTCATGTCCACAGTCAGTTGGCTGCATTCGGCACCAAGCAGGATACCTGTATGGGCGTACTGAGTGACGTATCCAGCGATATCTCCTTAATAAAAAGCAATGTTACTAATTTGAATATTTCTAAACGCACTTCACTTCAAGAACCTGCCGGTGTACTGGAAAATAGTAGCATGGTTGCTACCACAAACAGCAGCAACAATAATAAGGGCATGGATGCATGCGCTCCAAGAATACTTGAACTTGAACGCCGAAACTCAGAACTTCTCAGGAGGATGGACTTTTTGGAGAAAGAACTACAAGGGTTAAAAACTCAATTGTCCATTGCTAACACCAGTGTAGTGCAGCAAATGCCAACAGGTGAGCTGAATTTTCCATTGCCTGGCGTGGTCCATAAACAACATAAACAAAATAAAGAATCATCATTAAAAGGAAAGTCTTTACAGGGAACTCCTCAGGTTTCTGCAGGTTCATCTTCCCAGAGGGGTACACAGCAGCCAATTATAGGTACAAGTAGTAATGGCAGTGGCCGTCTTACAGCTGCAGAAAGGACGTCAGTAGCTGTATCTTGGTCGATGCGACCCTAACACTACTGAAGAGAATATACTGGAGTATGTCAAGGATCAGCTGCTGATTTCTGATGTAAAATGCTTCGTCCTTGATAAGAATGAGGATGTGGCGTCTTTCAAGATTGGCGTCAAGGAGTCAATTCTTAGTGGATTACTTGACCCGAACCTCTGGCCTGCTGGTACAGCAATAAAGGAGTTTCGTCCCCGGCGCCCTTTTAGAACCAATAACGGGACTGGAAATTTTCAGCCCGGAGGAGGGGTGGATCAGCGTCACTAGAAGATGCAACGCTTCTGTACCAGAATGTTCGAGGTCTAAAAACAAAACTTAGTGACTTTCTGTGTGCAACTCTTGCTGAATCGTACGGTTTAATAGCCCTAACTGAGACTTGGTTGGATGACACGATCGGTGACTCTGAATTTCTTGACGCGCGTTATGTGGTTTACCGGACGGACAGAAACTCTGATAATAGTAGCAAAACTCGTGGTGGTGGTGTTCTGCTCGCTGTCAATAACGTTTTTAAGTCTCGACGCCTAACTTTCAACAACCCTGCAGTGGAAGAGGTGTGGGTGTCCGTGACAATTGGGAACCGGGTGTACTGTATGGGTTGTGTGTATATTCCTCCCTCTATGGATATGACGTACTATGAGTTGCATTTAAAATCGGTAACTCAAGCTTGTGAATTATTTGACAATGTATTCGTCATAGGCGATTATAATCTTTCACACATAACTTGGTGTTTAAATGAGGACCTCTTAGGTTTATTACCGGGAAATGTAAGATCTGTTACGGACGCTTTATTGTGTGATACTACTGCGTATTTGGGTCTATCCCAATATAATGACATAACCAATGTTAATAATGCTATTTTAGACTTATGTTTCGCAAACTTTGAGCCTCTCAGAGTGAGAGGGCATGTTTGAGCCCTGCAGATTGTGTCTGTTATGACTTCGAAAAAGCCGAATTTTGCGAGATTAACAATTACTTTCTTAATTTTTGACTGGCTCTCAATTTTAGATGATGACATGGATATTTCTGTCGGAAATTTCTATTCTGTAGTGTACGACTGTTTCAATATGTTCGTACCTCTAAAACGGCGCCGCTTTGGTGAACGTTTTCCTGTCTGGTTTTCGAATACCTTAAAGAATAAAATACTTGAAAAGAAAAAAAGCACACAGAATTTTCAAGATATCAAATTGTATTGCTGATTATGATTCTTTCAGTGTGCTGCGCAACCAATGCAGGGCTCTAACTAGGGAATGTTACGATCAATACATAAAGAATACTGAAAACTCTATTTCTTCCAATGTAAAGTCTTTTTGGAAGTACATAAGAAATCAGAGGGACCAGGGTACAGTTCTAGGGGAAATGTTTCTTAATACAAGCAGTGCCAATAATGGCGTTGATATTGCGAATCTCTTTGCAGAGTTTTTTGCATCTGTGTACAATCCGAAAAGACTATCAAATAATATATCTGTTTTGAGTGAGAATGATATTATCTCTAAAATCCCTTTAACCGCCAGTGACTTGGAAAGGTTGTTGTCTGAAGCTGATACAAGTAAGGGGCCTGGTCCTGATGGCATCCCAAATCTCGCTCTGAGATCATGCTCTCGTACCCTCTATATTCCTCTAATGCACATCTTCTCGCAATCCCTTGCTACTGGTCTTTTTCCTGAAGTCTGGAAACTATCCTACGTAACTCCTATACACAAATCTGGTAGCAAGGGAGATGTGAGTAACTATAGGCCTATTAGTATTATCTCTGGAATACCAATGCTGTTTGAGCGTCACGTTGAGAGGCATCTCTCGTACACGTTTTCTAACATAATCCTGAGTCAACAGCATGGTTTTATTTCTGGTAGGTCTGTAGATACAAATTTATTTCTTTTTACAAACTTTATTAATAGAACATTTGAGGAGAATTGTGAGACCCATGCTATATATACTGATTTCAGTAAGGCTTTTGACAAGGTTAACCACAGTTTGTTGCTCTCGAAGTTGGCATGTTATGGGGTCTCCGGGTCTTTATTCTCTTGGCTGGAATCATACTTATCTAACAGAAAACAGCAAGTGAAAATTGATGGTTATTTGTCAGTACCTTTCTGTTCCACCTCTGGTGTGCCTCAGGGATCCCGTTTGGGGCCATTTCTTTTTAGTTTATTTATAAATGATCTTTGTGTTTGTCTGTCATCACATTTCTTAATGTTTGCTGATGACATGAAATTATTCTGTCAAGTATCATCCATTCAGGATGTATTGATCTTGCAGAATGATCTGTGTTTGATTTCTGACTGGTGCCAGCGCAATGATATGCTGCTCAATATTAAAAAATGCTTTTTCATGAGGTTTAGTAGGCTTCTATGTAGACTTCCTGTCCAATATCATATAAACGATATTCCAGTTAAAGAAGTATCTATAGTCAAGGATCTCGGTGTTTACTTGGACCCTAAATTGACGTACACTGAGCATTTCGAAATTATTGTTGGCAGGGCCAATAGAATGTTGGGATTTATTAAGAGGTCTTGCAGAGATTTTACTGGTGTGAACGCATTAAAGGTACTATATATGTGACTTGTTAGATCTATTCTGGAATTCTCTTGCATTGTGTGGTCTCCATATTATCAGACCCACATAAATAGACTCGAACAGGTACAACATAAATTTATTAAATTTGCAAAGTACAAACTTCTCCTTCAAAACATTTATCTTGGTGAAGAGCAGACTATGTCATACCTGGGATTGATTTCATTATCCTGTAGGAGGGAATACTTCGATGCCTGTTTTGCTTTTAATATTATCAATGGTTTCATAAAAAGCCCCGAGTGCCTGGAACTCTTTCAATTTCACATTCCTACTTACCGAACACGAAGTAAAACACTTCTTCACATACCTTACTGTAGAGCGTGGTACTTGCTGTTCAGCCCCATCAATAGGATTTCAGCTAATGTAAACAAGCATTGTGAAAGGCTGAATTTCTTTAATAGTTCAAAGGTTCGTTTTAAGAGTGAGGCTAAACGGATAATTTTAGATTAGTTTAGATTAGTGTAAATGTAATAACTAATTACTTACTTGAAAATGTTGATACGTTGATGAATAAATAAATAAATAAATAAAATAAATAAACACAACAGTTGAAGAAATTACTGATTACCTGAAACCAATGTTTCCTGAAGTTGAATGTGAGAAAATGAACTCGAAGTTTCCAAAATACTATTCATCCTACAAGATCTCCATTTCTGAGTCAAATCTAAATAGAGCAATGGAACCAAACATATGGCCAAAAGGTGTATGCATTAATAGGTTTTTTCATCGACTAGCAGCCAAAACCCATTCAACTTAGTGATTCCAAGCAAGCTTCTAAGTACAGATGATGCAAGCTGCTCTATGGCTTAATTCAATATGGTATCAAATGACAAGGAGGCCCTTTTGGTTTTACACCAGAATATCCAATCACTTAGGACAAAACACTGGAACTGGAGTGTTTAATTAATGGCATTGTTGGTAGGCCAAGCTTTCTACTGCTAACTGAACACTGGATGAAGCAAGAGGAGGAATCTTGTGTAAAAATTCAAGGTTACAGAATGGTCTCCTCCTATTCACGACCTACTATGGAACATGTAGGAGCTTGTATCTATGCAGATACCAACATGGACCTCACCGATGTGGACGGAATACGCCAGAAGAGTGTTGAAGGTGTTGTCGAGTTTGCTTGCGCAGTGGATCGTAAGATAAAACTGGCTGTCCTGTGTGTTTATCGGAGAGGCATGGGCTCTTTTCAGGACTTTGTGGAAAAAATGGAAGCAGTGCTTAATATTCTTGTTGACTCTTTTGTTGCCTATAAGATTGTATTGGAGGCGACTTCAACATAGATTTGTTTGATAAAAGTGAGCAAGCTAAACAATTTCTGGATGTAATTCATGTTTTTAATTTTCATCAGTGTATTTTTGAGGCCACTAGGGTAACTACCTCCTCAGCAACACTAATAGATAATATATTTTTTAACTCGGACAGTGGGTTTAGAAGCTATGTTCTCTGCTCTTTCAGATCATAAAGCTCAAGTCATAAACATACACAATATTGAAGTCAATAAAACAAAGCTCAAACATGTATTTAGGAGGCTTTTTACAAAAAGTAAAGAGCATCATTTTGAACAAGAACTTCTGAGAGTCGATTGGTCGCCAGTGTATAGGTGCACAACAGGTAACTTAGCCTATAATACTTTTTTAAATATTTTTTTTTGGAACTCATGAAAAGAATATTTGTTGTAAAAAAATTAAATTGCATGAAGGGGTAAAAGTCTTGGATAACAAATGGTATAAAAATATCATGCTGTCATAAACGTGTCTTATACTATAAGAAAACCAAGGGGCAAGTGTCTGGCCTTTTCTTTAGTAAATATTGTAGTATTTTGAAGAAAGTAATAATTAAAGCTAAGCAGATGGCCAACACAAACTTTATTGAGGGGGCTGAGAACAAGGTAAAAGCGACATGGAAGGTGGTGAAAGATATCACGGACAGATCTAGTAAAGATACTACAATTGTCGAGAACTTCTTAAACAAATATAACGATGCTCTTACAATTGTAAACACCCTAAACAATTATTTTGTAAATTCATGTCCTAGTGTACTCTCGCAAACTCAAAACCCTAATTATCAGGGTGGGGCAACTAGGCTGGCGTCCTCTATCTACCTGCTACCAACCGACCCTCAATAGGTAATTAGGACCATAAGAAAACTTAAAAATAAAAAGGCAGTAGGTGATGATCAGATTCCAATCTCACTCCTTAAGAAAACGGCCTATATTATTGCAGCGCCCATAGCATTCATTTTAAACTTATGTCTCTCAACCGGATGTTTCCCAGTAAAATAAAAAAATGCCTATATCAAGGCAAATAGTCAAAATAGTCAAAATGGCTTTAGAGGGGGCAAGTCAATCATACGTACCATATATCAAGCTACGATTAAGATTTTGGACTCATTAAACAACAAAAAACAAACATTGGGCATGTGCTTGGACCTTTCTAAAGCCTTTGACAGTGTAGATCATGTGAAATTGCTTGAGAAGCTTGAAATGTATGGTGTCAGAAGTGTTGCCTTGGATTTGCTGTCATCATACTTGAAGGGTAGAACTCAGCAGGTAGTGGAGTCGGATCCTCGTGGCAACATGGTTATCTCAAATAAGGTTAGTGTAGAAAAGGGCGTACCCCAGGGGTCTATTCTCGGCCCGTTGCTTTATATTTTGTATACGAATGAACTGCCAGATGTCACTGGGGAGGCGACTGTGCTGTATGCTGATGACACCACAATTATTTTCAGCGAGGATACATTAGAGGTGCTCTCTGTGAGGGTAAATTCTGTTTGTGACAATCTTGGTGGGTACTTCTCAGCCAACAACCTGTTATTAAATGTGTCAAAAATTCAGTGTCTTCTCTTTGGAAACAGAGTACTAAACAGCTTTAGTTTTTTTATACAATAATGTACTAGTAACATCTGTTGAGAGTGTTTCTTTTCTGGGAGTTGACATTGATCAAAGATTGGATTGGGTGGTGCACATTGATGGTGTCGCAACCAGGGTTGCTCGTTATTGTTATGCTCTCAAGATTATAGCGAACCTGGTTGGTATTGGTGCTGCTCTGACAGCCTATCATGCATTTATTCACTCACGTGATATTTTGAGGCAATTCATCTGATATGCGTAGAATGTTTGTACTGCAGAAAGCGGTGTTTGCGTTTGATTTTTGGCATGAATAACAAGAATCATGTAAAGGAACTTTTATCGACAATAATATTTTAACTGTTATCTGTTTGTATATTCTAGATTGTGTACCTACTGTTTGTTATTGATAATAGCGATCTGTTTGTGGACTCTCACCTAACCCATAATTATTATCTTACTAGAAATAAAAACAATCTGGTTCCTGATAAGTACAAATTTGCATACCTCCAAAAAAATGTTGAGTTCTCTATAATAAAGATCTGTAACTGTATTCCTGTAAGTGTTCGAGGATATCCTAGAATTAACCTGAAACATGTACTGAGGAATTTTCTGAGTAAGAATGCTTTCTACTCTATAGAAGAATTTATTTCCTGTAATAAAAGTGATCTTAAATAAAATGCGTATTATATATTATGTACAAATATTTTTATCAATTTTTAGTTTTCTGGTTATTACAATTTTATTTGTCTATGCCAAATCACATATACATTTGATTGTCACTACTTTATGTTTGTTATTCTATAGGATTGTATACAATAGTATTTGTTAAATGAATGTACAATGTATTTATATTTCTACTTTATATGTAAGTTTTTGTTGTATTTGTGACACTGTTCCACGCCTAGTTTCGCTTCTGTAACTCACTGTTATAAGGAATAAATAAAAGTTTATCTATCTATCTATCTATCATGTAAAGCAGGTTTATAGTCTTAATATGACACAAAGAAGATTTTTGGGTATAAGCTGCACTGTATATAAATTGCTTAATTTTTATGAACCTGAATATCTATCAGAGTTTCTTATTCAACGGGGAGATACACATAACGTAAATATTCGCTATAAGGGCACACTGGCAATACCCCAGCATAAAACTGAATTTCTGAAAGGTTTTTTCATATATACTTCTGCTTGTATTTACAATGGCCTACTTGCAAATATTAAAGATTTAGGCATAGCGTCTTTTAAGTCTAATGTTAGAAAATTTTTGGAGACTAGTGATAGATTAATACGGGTGTGATTCTGGTATGGGACTTCTGTATCTTTCCCTATAATTCCTTTACTTTGTGCATTTAACTATGAATGAGAAATGAAGATGTCATTCAAGATGGTGGACGAGAATGACGCGATTTCGGACACGCGAGATAAAAAATGCAAATATTGCAGCAAAAACGAAGAAAAAATCGGAGTTAAGTGCTCAGAATGCAAAGGAAGTTACCACTCATCCTGTGCCTTACGAATTACGGGCTTAACAATCGTCAGCGGCAGCCGGGCGCTTGTAAATTGCCCGACGTGCATAAGTGAGGTTAAGGCTCCAAAATCTGAGTCAGTAAATTCGAACATCGAATTAGAAACTTTATTGGGTACAATTAACAAATTACTAGCCTAAAACGAGAGATTCAGTGAAGAATTACAATGGTTGCGGCCAAAAATAGCCTCAATAGAATCGAAAATTGTAAATCTTTCATGCTCAATTGCCAAACAAAAGGCGCAATTTAATGAAGCCCCACAAAACGAAAACCAAGCAACTGAGCTCCCTGAACCTCCTAGTATGGTAATAAAGGCAACCCGGCAGCCCCCCCACGTTGGGCGCCAAATTTGCAACACGTTTTTTTTTCTGAATAAACCCAGATTTTTTCCCCCCAATTAATTAAAAAAAAAAATGAACCTAGCCCCAGAGAGTCGCGTTACAAAGCCCGGCCCCTGTCGTGGGGTCGTTTGAGCGCCACCCGTTCTAGCCAGCTAAACGGAAAAAGCTCGGCTGGTGTTGTACCGAGTGGCTAGATTCGCTCATAAAATCAACCGGTTCTTAGTACTTAATTTCAAACTTTCAAGAAAATGAGAATAATTATGGCACTATAATCAACCAACTTAATCTATCAAGAAAACACAATCTAAAAATTTAATGGACACTATATTTGCTACTAAATCCTTTTTTTGCAAACACAGCAACAATCTATCTGGAGAAAATGGTTATAGTAAGATGTGGTTGAGTAGACAAAAGAATGTTAAATGACTTAAAGTAATTAATAAAATAAACAGAGTACAATATGAAGATTGTACGTACAGAGACCAATTCAGTTGGAAAACCTCGGTTCTATATGCCTTATCACTAAATGCACTAAACACTACTTATCAAAGTGATCACTTGACGCAGACTAAGCTTCTTACAACTAGGTATGCGTGCGCTAATAGCTGCACTGATGGTGATAATATGCCGCAATGAGCGGACACAATGATTAGATCAAAAAAAAAACTTGAGAAGTTAATAAAAGCACCAGATCAGATTAAAACTATGGTTAGCTTGATTCATATGATAAAAAGATAAAATTCAGAGCAGTTATATCTGCCGACCAATGAATGAAAAGAATAAAGTTATCCAGCGCTTGACTTTTAAAATGAGAAAACAACTCAAAGCAATTAGATTAACTGGTCCGATAAACCAGTGAATAAATGTAAATTAAATTAATTAAAATCAATGAGCTACCTCAATTCAATGTTTGATTTATATCAATAAAAGAAAACGAAGAGTAAACATAAGACACAAAACTTATACCCAAATCCCGTCGTCGAACTCTGTCGATGGCCTCTAGTTCGGGAACCACAAGTTAAGGCCCTTTGTCAGCCTTCCAGAAAAAAAAGTTGTGGACCTGCTTCCGGCCTTTCACAGAAGAAGTTGCAGCAGAAGAAATTGGTTCGTCAAGTAAACTTCTGCCCAACAGAAGAAGTTCTGGCCCAGCAGAAGAACCCTCAGACTCGGACTTGAGGGTGTATTAGAAGAGAGTCGACGGTCTCGGTCTTATGGGACGAATGTGGAAGCCGCTAGTACAGCTTGTAGAGCCCGAATAATCGGTCGTGTTAAAACACCAACAGAAACGCACGATAAATCCTTTATCAAAAGGGTGGTATTATATCACAATACGCAAAACGTGCAGTTTCTCGCTATACTGGCAAACGTTCCCCAGGCGAGCAAAACTAGAAAAGACCTCTCCAACGTTCCGTCTTCCGTCAATTTGCCTTAAATTAAATACGGCGACACAAGTAGTAATGGGCTGAAAACTTGACGAGTGATTCGATACAAGGAATAATTCTAAGAAAATAAACGCCTTAATTCTGGCTTATTATGGTGATAAATGACGGCGGAAGCCACGAATAGTGAGCCAAAATTACATTCTTCCAGAAAGGCTAGGAAATGCTCTAACAGGAATGATAAATCTTCAAAAATCTAAATCGAGAATGAAAAACGCGCGATACCTAGCCCATTCATATTATTTGGCATGAACCACACAAAAACTAGTCGGCCGTACAAAACGAGAAATATATTTAAAGCAGAGGTCCAAAAACGATCTCCGGAACATCAACCTAGGGTTCTCAAAAGGTAATAGAATATTCAAACTGAAATTAAATTCTGGTTCAATAAGTCAAATACAGCGTATTTGCAGGCTAACAGAATTCCTTAGAAATGTAAATCGACTTGCTGGCTGTTTACGATAATATAATGCCAAGCCAAGTTAACTTAATAATAAGGTACATACATCGCTTATCAACTAAAATAGATAATCACAACGGATTCTAAAAACTAATACGAATATATAGCTAATCTATACCTAAGATATAGTTAATTCATATTAGGAAAAACAGCATTTTCAAGCAAATCAAATTAATAAATTTAGAATTAATAAACCGATGCGTGCAAAATACAGCATCATTTTTTTCCCTAAATGCGGCATATAAATGAAATTTTAAAATTGGCAAAATCGAACTGTTACAATACAACTATAGAAAAAACTCAAGCATCATTCCAGAGAAATGCAGTCACAACAAGGCAAGTACTATCAAAAGAGGCCCTGAATACCGCTACAGGCCAACAAAGGGAAGGTAGCAGCCGCCATAGCAGCCAAAAGTGCGAAATTGTGCAAAACCATAATGAAAATCTAAAAGTGATCCTCAATCGACTTCTTCGAAAAATCCAAATGAGAGCGAACCCTGGACCCTGGTGACTCGCAAGAAAAAGCACTTAACAACAAACCGCCCTACATCAATAAAGGGAATCGGTGACGATGATGCCAACATTGCTACAGCAGAAAAAATGTCCTTTCTTTTCTTGCCGGGTCTAGATCCAAAGGTGAGTGCAGAAAATGTTGTTTCCTATTTGTCAAAAATGGCCTTGCAGAAAAAACTAAATGTGAAAAAATAATAACAAGGAGGGATAAATATCAAAGTTCTTTCAAGTTGACCGTTCCTGATTCAGCAAGAGAAAAATACCTAAATGCAAATCTATGGCCTAAAGAAGTGATCGTCAATCATTTTTTGAATATTCAACGCCAGAGGATGGTTCCCACAAAAATTCCTCTTCAAGGAATCCTGAGCACCAACCAAGGCAGCACCCTAAGAAGGCACCTGAAAGTCCTACACCTAAATGTATGCTCTTTTAGACACAAAATACCAATGTTGGAAGCACAACTTGCGGATAAGAAAATTGATATGGTGTGTCTTACCGAGCACTCATTGAACAAGTATGAGATTGAAACTCTTCAAATTTCCCACTACAATCTTATTGGGTTCCCTACTAGGGAAAACTATAGTCGAGGAGGTACAGCTATCTACATTAGCCAGTCTCTTAGGGTAAAAGCAGATTTTTTAAATGTTAGTATGGTAGAAAAATGTTTTGAATGTTCCTGTGTATATATTAATGATTTTAACCTTTATATTTTAGCAATTTATAGATCCCCCTCTGGCCAGTTTGACACATTTTTAGACATTATGGATGACACTTTGAAGGGGCTCAATAGGGGTAAGAAATTGGTTATTGCAGGCGACTTTAATGTACACTTCTGTAAAGACTCTAATGATGCATCGGCAACGACGCACGTTTGTTATTGTTTATTCGTGAGGAATTTGCTTGATTTTATTTGTTTTTAAAGAGTTTTAAATTCCTAAAATTAATTTGATGTAATAAATAGGAGTTCCAGGAGTTTCCAGTTTCCAGGAACCTTGAAGTTTCACAATATAACGTGAGAAAATAATAAAAATAACCTCGACTAACCTACAAAACATCTCGCCGACTGTCATATGTTTGGCACAACGTTGCCAGATCTAATCAAACATCATGGATGGTAATGAAACATGTCCAAATTGCACTAAAAAAGTGAATGATGAATTCTTTGAATGTGATTGTTGTCTGGAAAGGACCCACAAGCAGTGTGCTACGCTGTCTTCATCAGAACTACGAGTGATACCACTACAAAAGCGTATACTTATGTTTATATGTGAATCTTGTAAAATACTACTGAAAAGAATGCCACAGATAATAGCTATGCTAGACACCTTAAGGAAAGACCTCTCGACAATAAAGAATCAAATTGAAAACACACCTAATATTATGATGAAAACAAATATAGAAGTATCCACTTATGCAGATAAGGTTGCTAAAAAGGAATGCAACAAACCTAAAAATACTCCAAGTCTAATCATAAAACCAAAAATAGACAGAATGCAGAAAAAACCAAAACAGACATGCAGAAACATATAAAGCCAGAAAAACTAAAAATTGGTGTTAAAAACTCAAAAGAAATTAAAGATGGTGGTATGGTAATTAGATGTGAAACAAGGGAAGAAATAGAAAAATTACAAAGAGAAGCTCTAAAATGTCTAAACAACAACTACGATGTACATGTCACTAAATTAGGAAAACCAAGAATTAAAATTGTCGGTCTGTCACAGGATCTAACAGAAGAAGAAATTGAGAATGAACTAAGGCAACAAAACACATTTATTAATGAGGAAGATTATCTCAAAGTCACTTATATTAGGAAACATCAAAATAAGAAATCTAAGACAGTGTTTGCGGAATGCTCGCCTGATCTATTCCATAAAATCACCGATATTGGCAGAGTTTTTCTAGGTTGGGAAAGATATAAGGTATATGAAGATATATCGGTCCCTAGATGTTTTATTTTTTTTTTATGGCAGTGGCACACACACTAAAGGGAGATCCTATGGCGCTCGACGAGCGGTGTGTGTGCGAAGATGTTGATTGACACGGTTCTTGAATATTTGTAGGTTGTAATTAGTGGGAAACAGATGTCCTGGAAGTGAGTTCCACAGTGATGCAGTGCGCCAGACAAAGGAGTTCTGGTAAACCGATGTTCTAGGTGTTTCTAGTTGTACGACGAACTGATGCGCTCCTGCCGTCTGTCGGGACTGTCTGACAGGAGTTGCCAGGGGCGGGATTATGCGGGCCAAATCCTGGGAACATCTGCCGTGAAAGTATCTGTAAAACAGAGACATCTCGGCCACATGTCTGTGATGTTCCAGACTATCCAGATCCCGGGTCAACTCCGGATCGCCGACGAGACGCACAGCCCTCTTCTGAATGGAATCCAGCAGCTTTAGGGTATGCTTTGGTGCGGCACCCCAGATATGTGAGCAATATTCTAAGTACGGTCTTATTTGCGCTTTGCACAGCAAGAGCAACTGCTGCGGTGTATAGAGTTTTTTGTTGCGAAATAGCGCACCAAGCTTCTGGGAGGCTGATTTTGCGATGTTAGCAACATGGTCATGCCATGACATATTGCTGTTGACCGAGACACCCAGCAGCCCGATTGACGAGGATGAAGGAATGGTCGATCCTGCCATAATGATGTCAGGGCCCGCTGTATTGGCCCTCTTAGTAAACGTTGCTGCTTGGGTCTTTGCTGCATTGAACTGAACCAAATTTCGGTCGCCCCAAGTTTGAACTTTCTCCAGGTCTTGATTAATTGCTGTAATCTGCTCCTGTCTGCGGTGATGAGTCTCAGTCGCTGGTAAGAGTTTTTCTGAGCTAAAGTGGGAGACAAGGGTACTGTCATCTGCAAAACTGTAAACAGGATTATTCGTTTCGATCAGCAGGTCATTAATATAGATGAGGAACAGAGTTGGTGAAAGTATTGCGCCCTGAGGCACGCCCGCGTTGATGGTGAATGTGTCCGAGATGTGTCCATCGACTGCAACGTGTAGGGATCGGTTCTTAAGGAAACTGGTTAGCCAGCTGCAGAGAGAGGCGGGCAGTCCCAAGGACGGCAGTTTGTTGAGCAGTCCGTCATGCCAAACTCTGTCGAATTGTCAGGGATACTACCACAAAAATAGTGAATGTAAAAGTAATGTATGTGGATATTGTATGGAAAATCACAATATGGAAGTTTGTACAAAGACAGTTAAAAGATGTGTGAATTGTATTACAGCAAATGAAAAGTTCAAAACAAACTATGTAACTTCACATGAAGCCAGTAGTCACGAATGTCCCTCTTATAAATATATACGAGAAATTCTGAGAAGTAAAATAGATTACGGTAAGCACTAATGGGTGAGGAAGCCGAGATGCTGAACAATCTAGAGGAAATAGAGGAAAATGGGGACATATTGCTCAAGAGAATGTAAGTGGTGAAATTCTTAAGGCTCAAATAAACGTCAAGAGAAAAATCTTGAACATTCTTCATGTAAATATAAGAAGTATAAAGAAAAACTTTGACTCTCTTCTTCTTTCACTTGAAGCTTTTGATCTATATTACTGTGATGTTATTGTTATTAGTGAGACATTTCAACTGGTG
Source organism: Pissodes strobi (assembly GCA_016904865.1). Lineage (NCBI taxonomy): Eukaryota > Metazoa > Arthropoda > Insecta > Coleoptera > Curculionidae > Pissodes > Pissodes strobi. Next base: position 26,892 of record MU186989.1, read on the forward strand.
GACACTGAGTAGTCCCAGTTTGCTGTTCCTGGATATGTGACTCATTATAATAATGCTAACCTCAACAGGAATGATGGCTTGATTGTATAAATGGATATATAACTGATGTAAAATTGGTAAATAGCAATCTTATATTGAGTAGACTAGAAATTACTGTAGATAAGGTATCCTTTGGTATCTCATGTTTGTACAGACCCCCCTCTAGCAATATAAATCATTTCTTAGTCGACATTGATGAATATCTTAGAAACAGCGTGACAAACCAAATAGAAATATTTGTTGGAGACATAAACATAAATATATGTGATGGTGATAATGACAGTGTTAATGTATACTTATCTACAATGTATCACCGTGGTTTTGTGCCTCACATCAATCGCCCAACTAGAATAACAATGGACACAGCATCTTGCATTGACCATATCTTTGTCAGGAAAAATTTAAATTGCTCATTTCTTGAATATCAGTCTTTTATTCTTGATTCTGATCTTACTGATCATTGCCCGATCATGTTGAATGTTGGACACACCAACAGGGACATTAATGTTAGTCAAAGGGTAGGGATTGAGGTCGGGAAGATTGATTACGACAAGCTTTTAGGATTGGCTGCGAATCAGGATTGGCAGAATGTAATGGACTGCAACCATTCTGATGGTGTTTTATACTTTGTTTCAAAATATCTACCAAGGGGCAAGATCTATTAAAACCATTCAAGTCAACAAATGTAAAAAACTTAAACCATGGATAAAAACTGGAATTGTAAGATCTATAAAATGTAGGGACAAACTAAAAAAAAAAAGTACTTCAATCACATGACGTAAACCTACTGACCCAATACAAGACATATAGAAATACATTAAATAAATTGATTAATAAATGCAAAAATGAATACTATAAATATAAAATTACTGAAAGTGATAAGAATATTAAACAGATATATAAAATAATTAGAGGCCACAAATGAGCATAAATCTAAATCTAACAATAACATCAACATAGTTGATGACAATGATAAAAAATTTGTAACTGACAGAGATATCGCCAACTATTGCAACCAATATTTTATATCCGTTGGAACGAAAATGTCTGAAAAAATTGAGAGAGTTGATGATCCTAATTTCACCTATGTTAACAACTATTTTCCGGTCTCATCCATGTATCTAAGGCCTGTCAATGATAATGATTTGATTGGGAACATCGGCTCTCTCAAGAACAACTCAGCACCGGGGTTGGATGATGTACCGGTGAGGGTAATAAAGCATGTACACCTGCATATTTTGAAACCATTAAAACATATTATCAACTTAATTTTTAAGACGGGTATTGTACCAGCTCAGTTCAAAGTGTCAGTGGTGACTCCAATACATAAATCTGGTGACAAAAATAAGATAAATAATTTCCGTCCAATAAGTGTAATTAATAATTTTGGTAAAGTATTTGAAAAATGCCTAAAAGACAGACTCATAAATTTTTTTAATGATAACAATATACTATCAAAAAATCAGTTTGGGTTTGTTGGTGGAGTCAGTACTTGTGACGCAATGTATGAACTTATTAGGAGTGCAACGGCAAGTCTTGATGGGGGTGAGAGGTGTATGGCTGTGTTCCTGGACCTGGCGAAGGCCTTTGATACAGTGCCTCATGACATGCTTCTGAACGTGCTGGAAGGAAATGGTGTCAGGGGTGCTGTGTTGGAGGTTTTTGGATCGTACCTCTCTGATAGAAAACAGGTGGTTAGGATTGGGGAGTCTCTAAGCGATCCACTAAAAATCATAATGGGTGTTCCCCAGGGAACTGTATTGGGTCCAATTCTGTTCATTACTTATATCAATCTATTACTTAAGTTAGAGCTTGATGGTACCATTGTTTCTTATGCAGATGACACTGTTCTGTTTTACTCGGGGGAAAACTGGGAGACTGTTAAAAAAAGGTTTTGCTGGGGGTTACACTGGTAAAGCAATGGTTGGATTATCATAAACTATCACTAAACTTAGAAAAAACTAATTATATCGTTTTCTCCTTAACTTCTGCAAATCGACCTGACTTCTCACATATTTTTATTAATAATATGAATACTGCCATTAAGGAGGTGTCTAACACAAGGTATCTGGGCATAGTTGTTGACAAACATCTAAAGTGGGAGTATCATGTTATGAAACTCAAGAATAATTTAAGAAAATTGATACATTAATTTTACTTATTACGTGATATTTTGTCCAAACATCTTTTAGAAATGGTATATAAAACTCTGGTTGAATCTCTTATTAGATATGGGATGGATTGTATAATAAAGCATTAAAACAACTTAATGTAATCCAAAACTTTATTCTAAAGATAATAAATAAAAAAGAAAAACGTTACCCTACACACTTATTGTACAATGTAAATACATTTAATGTCAGATCTCTGTATATTCTGTCAGTATGTTCATATGTACACAAGGTACAGAACTTTAAAAGATACCTAACCCATGACCACACAACAAGAGGTAAGAGTCTGGGCATGCTCCAGATTCCTATGAGCAATAGAAACATTAATCAGCGATTCATAAACTACTTGGGTCCAACGCTCTGTAATATGCTACCTGTTGATGTCAGAGGGACACGTGAAATGAGGTCCTTCAATATGATTTGTAAAAGATATATATTTGACAATAATGCTCAATTTGCAGGCAAGTTCTGAGATAAACACTCTTACGTACTTCTTTATCTAATAACACTCTTGTTGTGAATGTTTATGTCATTGGAATCGTGGTCATGTATGTGTTGCGTATTGTTTCCTTGTTTTATTTGTATATTTTTTATTTCTTTAGTTTTTAGGAGTTGTTAGTTGTAAGACATTGTCCTATCTTCATCTTGATCTGTAATATATATTTGTAATTTGTAAAAATTCAAAAAAACTCTGCGATGTCCTTGAGAGCTTTGATTTAAAACGTACTATTTTTCAACCAACAAGAAAGGGCGCATGTCTAGATAATGTCTTTGTGACTTCCAATGTGGGGGTTTCTACATCTGGGTGTTTGGAAATGGAATTGTCGGATCACATGGCCCAACTTATAGAAATTGAACTACCACTGCCATTGTCTAAAAATAGTATTAGTAATGAAACTAAAACGTGTAGGCCTATAACAAAAAAAGGGCTATTTCCTTTTCATAATGCTATAGAGCAACTTTCATTTGACTTTGTACTCATGAATTTCTTGACATAAATACGAAAACGCACATATTTCTTTCAAAATTGGAAAACTGTTTCTTGGATTCCTTTCCTGAAAAGTGTTATAATGTTCGCTCTGACCAGAGTTTTAATATTTCCTTTTTTAATGCCAAATTGGGGCAAATGCGAGACCATCTGCACTTTCTGGGTGAGATGGAGATACAGTTTTCCAATGAGCAAACAACTCAGCAATATAAAAACTACCGTAAACTATATAAAGACACAATTAAAACTGAAAAGATTAAAGCAAATGAAAGGTACATAAAATCAACTGGTAATAATGCTAAAGGAATGTGGAGGGTCATAAACAAATATGGAAATAAACATAAAGATAATTCTGTAAGTTGTGGCGTAACACCCTATAGTTTTAATCAATATTTTTTGAACATTGCACCATCGCAAATCAGTGCAAATGACTATATGGCACGGATGAAAATAGATAAACCAAATACTAAATTTCATTTTATAGAGGTAACATTTAATGAGGTTAGGGATGTTATAGACAATCTTAATGATAAAAACCCTCGTGATATTTACAACTTGAACTCTCGCCTAATAAAAATAATAAAAAAACACTATTTTAATACCCTTGACCAAATTAGTAAACATGTGTCTTAAGGAAGGAGTATTTCCAGATGTTCTTAAGCGGGCAATTGTCGTTCCTTTACATAAGAAAGATGACTCTGAAAACCCAGAAATTTAAAGGGCCGATATAGTATCAAAAATAATCGAAAAATGTATGACCAAACAACTAACCAGTTTCTTTGAAAATAATGATCTTTTTAATAAATGTCAATTCGGATTCAGAAAAGATAAAAGTACAGTCTCAGGCATCTTAGATTTGATTTCATTTATCATGGACGGTTTTGATGAGAAAAAATACAATACTGTTCTATCATGTGATTTAAGTAAAGCCTTCGATTGTATGGACCATCAAATTCTTATTGATAAATTGCCATACTATGGAATTCATGAGAACAGTATCAAATTACTGAAATCATATCTAGAGAACAGCTGTAAAATTGTAAGGGTGAATGGGGTTGCATCAGCAAAAAGGCAAGTAACTACAGGAGTACCACAAGGGTCAGTGTTGGGACCAATTTTGTTCCTAATATACATTAATGACCTCCTGTCAATTACTACAGTCTCCAAATTTAGACTTTTTGCTGATGACACCACAATCACTAGTAAGGCTGATACTTTAGAAGCATCACTCCAGGCCTCGCAGAATTCTCGCTTACTAGCAGAGGATTGGTTTAGAACAAATAAAATGACTCTCAATCAACAAAAAACTAAAACCCTTGTTTTCTCTTTACGTGACCTGGAGGATGTAAATTCAGATGTTAATAATGTCAAATACTTGGGAGTTTACTTAGATCCAGGGCTTCTATGGGACAGTCATGTTGATATGCTAGCCAAAAGACTATCTAAAAATATATATTTACTTCAAAACTTAAAAAATAACATTTCTTTAAATATGTTAAAAATAGCATACTTTTCTGTCTTCCACACCCATTTATCTTATGCCATCCTTGCCTGGGGTCAGTCTTCTCAATCTTCTCAAGCCGCTAGAATTTTCACTTTACAAAGAAGGGCTATAAGAATAATTTTGGGGCTTAAATATAGGGAGGATTGTCGATTAGCATACAAGGAGCTGACATTGCCTGCTTTGTTTATCTTTGAGAACCTTATATATATTAAAAGGGATGGGCCACGTTTTGGAACTCATAGAGATTTTCATGACTATGACACTCGGAACAGAGACAACTTACCTATTCCATATCAAAGACTGGGACGGTGTCAGACTGGCCCGAGGTACTGGGGACTAAAATTTTATAATAAATTACCAAAGAACTTTAGGGACCTTTCTATGTTGAATTTTAAAAATAAGATTAAAAAAGTGTTAACACAAAATGTATTTTTTACCTTTGAAGAATTCTTAAACTGTGATGTGCAACTTGTTAATGTATGACCTAGTCTTTGTTAATAGTGATTATTTTGTTCCAAATGTACTTTTTGTAAAACTAAAATTGTGATTTAATGTCTTATATGATTATCCTACTTTTAGATTTATATGTTACCTATTCCATTGACTTATGTAAGTTTACCTTGTGAACATTAACATGAATAAACTATTTCAATTTGAATTTATTTGACAATAATAGTTCGATATCAACCCTCTACCAAGATGCCTCACTTGTGCTCTTGGACTTCTATTTGCAGATGATTTTAAGCTCAAGAAGACTGTGAACTGCTACAAAATGATATAAATAAATGTGTCACATGGTTCCAGAATAACAAAATGTCTCTTAATGTGGAAAAGTGTTCAGTTCTCACCTTTACTAGAAAAGTCAACCTTATTCTAAACAACTATCAAATTGGCGAGTCCACCCTGATCCGTGTTTCTGAAGCCACTGATTCGGGAGTTTTATTCCAATCAAATATGAAATTTAACAGTCATTACATCAACACTATCAGGAAGGCATTCAAGGCATTGGGCTTCCTCATAAGAAACAGTAAGGGTTCTAAGATCGCAACTAGGGTAGGGTATAATGCATTGGTTAGACCGCATCTTGAATATGCCTCTCAAGTATGGATGCCTTTACAGTTAGCACACATTGACCAGATGGAAAAAGTGCAAAAGCGGTTTCTCCGTTATCTATATATGGTTCAATATAATGCTTGTCCCTATAGTATATCATACAGGAGTATGCTGGATGCTTTCAAATTTCAAACTCTCTTGCAAAGACGAGAAAAACAAGCTGTGCTATTTCTATTCAATGTGCTAAATAACTTTAAGTATAGTGAATCTACTTTAATAAATTACGTTAGATTGAATGTGCCAAAGATTAATCTTAGATTGCCAACCGATCAAAAATTCTTTTTTGTTGATCCTAATAATTTGTTATCCCCTTTTAACTGGATGATGTCTGTAGCAAATGAGGTACTTAGTCAAGTCCAGATACATATTCTTAACACTACACTCAGAGATTTGAAGGCTGCCCTGGGTCATTTTTAATTAGGTATTATATTTTAAGCCTATGTGATAATCCTAATTTTATTGGATTTTAATAAGTTTGTTTTGGTTTTGTTGTGTATTTCTTATTTTTGTCTTGTTATTTTCTTAATTTTAGGGAGTTTTAAGTTAGTGCTCTGTTGTGCTTTACATGTAATTACTTTGAAATGTGTTTGTAAAGTTTTGCCAATAAATAAATAAAAATAAATAAATATTTATAAAAATAGTAATGAAAACCGGTGTCAGTAGTAGATTTTCTAATTGTGAGTATACAAACAACGAAGGTTGGTTGCAGAGATTTTAATTCCAGATGTTATTCATGGTTTTATTTTTCCCAGCCTTATTTTGCGTACAGGGAAACTATCATTAAAGATTCTGACTATCGCTTTATTGAATCGTGACAGAGGAAGGTGGAGGTGTTTTGTGCAGAGCAAATAACAGAGACTCTTGCAAGCCACTCTTTATCTCACAAAAAATTTTAACACTTTCAAGTATATTTGTTCTGGAGACAGTATGTCTAATACACCAGAAATATAAAGGCCAACTCAATGATGATTCGCGAGCATACCCTACGCGCCGGCCGCATGTTATCCTTCTTCCAATACCTACTTCATCCCTTACGAAGAACTCATTCATATTTAATTGCAAAAAGTTATTTAACCACCTCCCAGCCGAATTGAGGCAAATTACTGATACAAGGAAGTTTAGAACAAAGGTGAAAAATTTACTTGTTGAGAGAGCCTACTACTCAATTGGAGAATTCTACCGCTGCTCTCAGTGATATCTGTGCGTTCTCGGCAAAGGCTTTGTAATTTTAATTGCATTTTCATGTAATTTTTTTTATCATTGTGACCATTTGTGGAGAGTTATGAATTTTACCTGTTCCCGGGGCTTATTATAGCCTAGGGAGTATTATAGATAAGGAGAGGTCCCTTGACCCCTTTGTTTGTTTACTGTGTTTGTTTACTTATGTATTATTTTACTGCTCGACTATATGCATTTTTACCTCCGTGGCATGTCTTTAGTTTTAAGTTTAGATATTTGTATATGTTTAGATAAATGTCTTAATAAGCTACCATGTAATATAGGAGCGCCTACTTGCAGAAAATGATTTATAAAAACTACTGTCGACGAATATTTTATGATACTAGTATGTGTAATTTTATAGTTTGCTACATTGTTTTTGTTTTATTTGTATTACTTTAGTTGTAGTAAAGCTTTGTCAACAAAATGTATACTTTTATGACATTAAAGCATATTTTGATTTGATTTGATCATAACAATTAGAAATATTAGAGCAGCTCAGTTCGTTTGCTTGGCTTCTGAATATGATAAAATTAGAAGAACTATAAATTCTGGCATATCTACAACTCCCACGCTTAGTTTCACCAGGCAGAAAAAATACAGACCACCGCTTCATGATCAGGTATGTTCAACGGTGTAACACAGGAATAAAACTGAACTTCATCAGTAAGATTTACATCACATTATACATCTCTTGTTCAGCTCCTCGTTCGAGTATTGTATGTTGGCAACACTGGTCACAACATATGTCACATCAGATAGTTTATTTATTTATTTATGCAGCCAGTATACAACAGAAAAACATTTCTAAATGGTAAATTTACAAATACTAATACTACCGATTACATATACCTAACATTAAAATCAAAACAAAACCAATTACTTAGATTTTAGACTTTAAACTTTAAGATGGCCTTTAACGTGGTTAAACCAATAAGAAACACATCGCAGTCGGAATAAAATCTATTGTATGTATACATTGTTCAAAAACCATTTTGAACACTTCTTCAAATCTAACGATTTCATTTTTGTACAATTTAACATTCCACGCCACTGTCCTCGCATTCCAAACAAATTAAAACCTTGGCCACCGTCTATAGATATTCTAATAAGTCCGCTCACTCGAGCGTGCCGCGGAAAATTTCCCTCCTGCCTGCGCCAATCCCTCACCCATCGGCATTGACATTGACGTGTGTCAATGTCACGGCTTAGCCGTGACTCAGTTTTCGCAAGTACTTCCGCGATCGGACGGTGTGAATTTATTTTTACGGAATAGTTTTCGCACGATTTACGCTATACGCTATTTTAAAAATATATATGGTTAAGATGGCTAAGGGTAGTTTTTCTTCTTGTACTGTTGATGACTGTTATGTAACTACACGTGATCTCTCTTTCTTTCTCTCTTATGGAATTGGTAAAGAATTATTCAATTTTTATGAGACGAAGTGAATGAAGCTAACCGAAAGTTGATTGGATGACTAACCCAAACCAACAAAATCTATTAAAATTTATTATAACGTATCGGAACTGGTTCAAATGACTAAAATAAGTAAGGCTAAATGAAACTAACCGAAAGTTGATTGGATGACTAGCCCAAACTAACCAAATATATTAAAATTTGTTATAGCGTATCGGAACCGGATCAAATGACTAAAATAAGTTAAGACTATGTAAAACTAACCGAAAGTTAATTAGACGACTAACCAAAACAAACCAAATGTATTAAAATTGATTATAACGTATCGGAACCGGTTCAATGTATCAAATAAGATGAGACTAAGTGATTCGACGACTAATCCAAACTAACCGAATCTATTGAAATTGATTATAACCTAGCGGAACCGGTTGAATTCACTAAAATAAGTCGAGACAAAGTGAAACTAACTGAAAGTTGATTCGGGGACTAACCCAAATTAACCAAATCTATTAAAATTGATTATAACGTATCGGAACCGGTTCAAGTGTCTAAAATAAATTGAGACTAAATTGAGTGAAATTAACCGAAAGTTGATTCGACGATTAACCCAATCTAACCAAATCTATAAAAATTGATTATAACCTATCGGAACTGGTTGATATGACTAAAATGAGTTGAGACAAAGTGAAACTAACTGAAAGCTGATTCGGCGACTAACCCAAACTAACCAAATCTATTAAAATTGGTTATAGCATATCGGATCCTGATCAAATGACTAAATATAAGTCTAGACAAAGTGCACCTAACCGAAAGTTGAGTCGACGACTAACCCAATCTAACCAAATCTATTATAATTGATTGTAACCTACCGGAACCTGTTGAAATGACTAAAATAAGTTAAGACAAAGTGAAACTATCTGAAAGTTGATTAGACGACTAACCCAATCTAACCAAATCTATTAAAATTGATTACAACCTATCGGAACCGGTTGATATGACTAGAATGAGTTGAGACAAAGTGAAACTAACCGGAAGTTGATTCGATGACTAACCCAAAGTAACCAAATCTATTAAATTTGATTATAACCTAGCGGAACCAGTTGAATTCACTAAAATAAGTCGAGACAAAGTGAAACTAACTGAAAGTTGATTCGGCGACTAATCCAAACTAACCAAATCTATTAAAATTGATTAAAACGTATCAGAACCGGTTCAAATGTCTAAAATAAGTTGAGACTAAGTGAAATTAACCGAAAGTTGTTTCGACGACTAACTCAATCTAACCAAATCTATTAAAATTGATTATAACCTATCGAAACCGGTTGATATGATTAAAATGAGTTGAGACAAAGTGAAACAAACTGAAAGTTGATTCGGCGACTAACCCAAACTAACCAAATCTATTAAAATTGGTTATAGCATATCGGATCCTGATCAAATGACTGAAATAAGTCGAGACAAAGTGAACCTAACCGAAAGTTGATTCGACTATTAACCCAATCTATTAAAATTGATTGTAACCTAACGGAACCTGTTGAAATGACTAAAATAAGTTAAGACAAAGGGAAACTATCTGAAACTTGATTAGACGACTAACCAAAACTAACCAAATGTATTAAAATTGATTATAACGTATCGGAACCGGTTCAAATGACTCAAGTAAGTTGAGACTAAGTGAAACTAACCGGAAGTTGATTCGATGATGACTAACCCAAAGTGGCCAAATCTATTAAAATTGATTATAACCTAGCGGAACCGGTTGAATTCACTAAAATAAGTCGAGACAAAGTGAAACTAACTGAAAGTGATTCGGCGACTAACCCATACTACCCAAATCTATTAAAATTGGTTATAGCATATCGGAACCTGATCAAAAGACTAAAATAAGTTGACTAAGTGAAGCTAACATAAAGTGGATTAGACGATTAACCAAAACTAAACAAATGTATAAAAATTTATTATAAAAACGTATCGAAACCGGCTCATATAAATAAAATGAGTTGAAACTTGAGAAGTATTTACTTCAAGCACGTATACTGTGCCACTCGCTACGCGCGCGTCAGTATCCCATATTAAGCAAACATAATCGAAACTAACTTTAATGAATCAAACAAGCGCATTGAGACGGGGGCGCTACACGCTTGACCAACCCTGCCTAACACTAAACTAAAATTAACCCCAACTAACAAATATAACCAAAAAAATAAAACTAAAACATGTCACCGACGGGCCGTAGTATCACAAGCACAAAAGCTGATCCCGAAACACAACTGCGCATGATTGCAAATAGTTATAACGCAGACGCTAGACGCTTGTATAGAAACGCAAGGAATATAAGGAAACAAAATACCTATAGTCAGCAAGAGAAATAACCATGCTCTTCAAATCCCCTTTTCGACCTTTAATATAGAGCTATGAATAATATCAATTCTTATCAGCTTAATATCACTATCGCTTTGCCTCGCTTTAATAAGTTATATAAAATAATAATTTCGGGGATAATAGATATTATATAGATATATATTTTAAATTCAGCACAACACAACTATTGACTAACATAAAATTATCAAACTGAGAAATGTACCATTTTAATTTAAAACCATATAGAATAATTAAAGAATTAATCTGGCAACATAGCATTGTCTACAAACCTTTCATGCGCCGTCTGCGTTATTTCAATAAAAACAAAACAATACATTGAAAGTCGGCAGAGAAAAGTAGTAGCAATTACAGCAGATTTGTACACAAGTTTTTAATCATTTTTTATTAAAAAAAGTCACGAGTAGTAGAGCCGGTTCCGGTACATTATAATCAATTTTAATGGATTTGGTTAGTTTTGGTTAGTCGTCTAATCAAATTTCATTTAGTTTCACTTAGTCACAACTTATTTTAGTCATTTGAGTCGGTTCCGATACGTTATAAACAACTTGAATAGATTTGGTTAGTTGTCTAATCAACTTTAGGTTAATTTCACTTAGTCTCAACTTATTTTAGTCATTTGAGTCGGTTCCGATACGTTATAATCAATTTTAATAGATTTGGTTAGTTTGGGTTAGTCTCAACTTATTTTAGTCATTTGATGCGGTTCCGATACGCTATAACCAATTTTAATAGATTTGGTTACTTTGGGTTAGTCG
>MU186989.1:54419-65058 GCA_016904865.1 Pissodes strobi
ATAGTGTACTTAATATTAGCAGTAGACAGTAGGTGAAAACATTAAGAATATGAGTTGTTGAGTTATCATTATATATTTGTATTTTTTCTTACAGTAGTTATAAAATATAGTACTAAGGATAATATGTAATTTCTGCTAATAAATAAATATTATAATATTATATTATAGGATTCCTCAAAGCAAAGACCCCAGACCTAAATCTATCACACAACCCTACAACCTGAGACTCCCAGATCAATCTTGAATCCAGATCCACTCCAAGAAATCTGACAGATTCGCATTGGTCACCATTGATCTCTCTCAGCGAAAATATCATGCTTTGGGTCTTTTCTGCATTAAGAAGCAAGCGATTTGATAGGAACCAACAGCTTTCCGAGCCTCCAATAAATTTCTCTACATCCCCCACAGTTTCATGAAGCGGTGGTCTCTGTCTGTTGGAACTAAGCATGGGAGTTTTAGATATGGCAGAATTTATAGACCTTTTAATTTTAGCATATTTAGAAGCCTAGCAAACGAACTGAGCTGATATAATTTTTCTAATTGTTGTGATCCTCTGTCAAAGTATATGTAAACTAGTAGCTCCACTCCCCCAAATATTTTCTGCCAGCCGCCGAAAATCCGCAGACTGTTGGCAGCATGTGGAGCGTTTTAGTTTAATCAGTCGTTCGTATGTAGGCAGAGTGTTCAGAACAGAGTCGGATTTGTGAAAATCCTTAATTTTATTTCTATTTTAATATTATATTCGAACTTCGGTGGAAATATATATGAAGCAATGAAAAATACAAAGGCAAATAGGACAAATCTATAGTCGGATTAGTGAATAAATATGTTAATAAAATTAGGTGAAGGAGGCGACAAGACCGGAAAAATCGTCTAGGTGTCAGATTTTTTTTATATAAGTACATATTATATAACGATAATGGAATGCTTTGTAAATTTTAAATATATTTTGGCCCTGTGAAACTGACCCAAAGTTTAATCCACGACTAACCCAAACTAACCAAATCTACTAAAATGGATTATAATGTATCAGAACCGCTTCAAATGACTAAAATAAGTTGAGAATAAGTGAAGCTAACCGAAAGTTAAATCGACGACTAACCCAAACTAACCAAATCTAGCAAAATTGATTATAACTTATCGGAACCGGTTCAAATAACTAAAATAAGTTGAGACTAAGTGAAACTAGCCGAAAGTTGTTTGGACGACTAACCCAAACTAACCCAAAGTTGATCCGACGACTAACCCAAACTAACTAAATTTATTAAAATTGATTATAAGGTATCGGAACCGGTTCAAATAACTAAAAAAAGTTGAGACTAAATGAAACTAGACGAAAGTTGTTTGGATGACTAACCCAAATTAACCAAATCCATTAAAATTGATTATACCGTATCAGAACCGATTTAAATGATTAAAATAAATTGAGACAAAGTGAAACTAATCAAAAGTTGAATCGACGATTAACCCAAACTAACCAAATCTATTGAAATTGATTATAACGTATCGGAACCGCTTTAAATGACTAAAATAAGTTGAGAATAAGTGAAAGTAAGCGAAAGTTGAATCGACGACTAACCCAAGCTAATCACATCTAATAGAATTGATAATGACGTCGGTATTGTAACCGTTTCAAATGGCTAAAATAAGTTGAGAATAAGTGAAACTAACCGAAAGTTAATTGAACACAAACCCAAACTAACCAAATCTATTAAAATTGATTATAACGTATCAGAACTGCTTCAAATGCCTAAAATAAGTTGAGAATAAGTGAAGCTAACCGAAAGTTGATTGGACTACTAACCCAAACTAACATTAAAATTGAATATAACGTAACGGATTCGGTTCAAATGATTAAAATAAGTTGAGACTATGTGAAACTAACCGAAAGTTCAATCGACGACTAACCCAAACTAACCAAATGTAATAAAATCAATATAACGTATCGGAACCGCTTTATATGACTAGCATAAGTTGAGAATACCTGACACCAACCGACAGTTGAATCGACGACTAACCCAAACTATCCAAATCTATTAAAATTGATTATAATGTATCGAAATCGATTCAGATGACTAAAATAAGTTGAAACCAAGGGAAACTAACCGAACGTTGATTGGACGACTAACCCAAACTAACCAAATCTATTAAAATTGATTATAACGTCTCGGAACCGGTTCAAATGATTAAAATAAGTTGAGACTAAGTGAAATAAACCGAAAGTTGAATAGACGACTAACTTAAACTAGCCAAATCTATTAAAATTGATTATAACGTACCGGAACTGGTTCAAATGAATAAAATAAGTTAAGACTAAGTGAAACTAACCGAGAGTTGAATCGACGACTAATCCAATGTAATCAAATCTATTAAAATTGATTATAACGTATCGGAACAGGTTCAAATGACTAAAATAAGTTGAAACTAAGTGAAGCTAGTCGAAAGATGCTTGTAGTCGCCCCCAAACTAACCGAAACTAACCAAATTTATTATAACATATCGGAACCGCTTTAAATGACTAAAATAAGTTGAGAATAAGTGAAACTAACCAAAAGATGAATCAACGACTAACCCAAACGAACCAAACCTATTAAAATAGATTATAACGTATCGGAACTGGTTCAAACGACTAAAATAAATTGAAACTAAGTGAAGCTAGGCGAAAGTTGATTGTAGTCGTCCCCAAACTAACCCAAACTAACCAAATTTATTGAAATTGATTATAACGTATCGGAACCGGTTCAAATGACTAAAATAAATTGAAACTATGTGAAGCTAATCGAAAGTTGATTGGACGACTAGCCCAAACTAACCAAATCTATTAGGATAACGTATCGGAACCGCTTTAAATAACTAAAATAAGTTGAGAATAAGTGAAACTAACTGAAAGATGAATCAACAACTAACCCAAGCTAACCAAACCTATTAAAATTGATTATAACGTATCCGAACCGGTTCAAATGACTAAAATAAGTTGAAATTATGTGAAGTTTAATGCAAGTTGATTGGATGACTAATCCAAAGTAATCAAATCTATTAAAATTGTTTATAACGTATCGGAACCGGTTCAAATATCTAAAATAAGTTAAGGCTAAGAGAAACTAACCGAAAGTTGATTTGGTGACTAACCCAACTAATAACATCTATTAAAATTGATTATAACGTCTTAGTCTGATTGAAATATGTTGAGACTAAGCGAAACTTATCGAAAGTTGAATCGACGATTAACCCGAACTAACAAACCTAATCCGGTTAGTCGTTCAAACAACTTTGGTTAGTTTCACTTAGTTTCAACCTATTTTAGTCATTAGAACCGGTTCAGATAATTTATAATCAATTTTAGTAGATTTGGTTACTTTGGTCTAGTCGTCGATTCAACTTTCGGATAGTTACACTTTTTCTCAACTTATTTCAATCATTTAAAGCGGTTCCAATATGTTATAATCAATATTAAAAGATTTGGTTAGTTTGGGTTAGTCGTCGATCCAACTTTCGGTTAGTTTCACTTATTCTTAAGTTATTTTAGTCATTTAATGCGGTTCCGATACATTATAATCAATTTTAATAGATTTGGTTAGTTTAGGTTAGTCCTCGATTCAACTTTCGGTTTGTTTCACTTAGTCTTAACTATTTCAATCAGTTGAACCGATTCCGATGCGTTATAATCAATTTTAATAGATTTGGTTAGTTTGGGTTAGTTGTCGATTCAACTTTCGTTTAGTTTCACTTATTCCCAACTTATTTTAGTCATTTAATGCGATTCCGATACGTTATAAATAATTTTAATAGATTTTTTTAGTTTAAGTTAATTTTCCAATAAACTCTCGGTTAGTTTCACTTAGTCTTAAATTCTTTTAGTCATCCGATACGTTATAATCAATTTTTGATAGATTTGGTTAGTTTGGGTTAGTAGTTCAATCAACTCTCGGTTAGCTACACTTATTCTCAACTTATTTTAGTCATTTCAAGCTTTTCAGAATACATTAAAATCAATTTTTACAGATTTGGTTAGTTTGGGTTATTCGTCAACAACTTTCGGTTAGTTTCATTTAGTCTCAACTTATTTTAATTATTTGAATCTGTTCCGATACGTTATAATCAATTTTAATAGATTTGGTTAGTTTGGGTTAGTCCTCCAATCAACTTTCGGTTAGTTTCAGTTAGTATCAACTTATTTTAGTAATTTGAATCCGTTACGATACGTTATAATCAATTTTAATAGATTTTGTTAGTTTTGGTTAATCGTCGAATCAAGTTTTGGTTAGTTTCACTTAGTCTCAGCTTATTGTAGTCATTTGAACAGGTGCCGGTGCCGATACGGTACAATCAATTTTGATAGATTTGGTTAGTTTTGGTTAGTCGTCCAATCAATGATACAAAAATGCCGTAACGCGAGACGAAAACATAAACCATGTCATAACGTGGCCTTGAAAAATCACTTTCATGAAACCAAAGAAGTGTAGTAAAAATGAGATTCCGAAGTATTATATTATTATATATTTTTAAATAAATTTTAGGTAATTCCACTATTATTGATATGTTTGAAACGGTCAAAGCTACAAAGTTGATTAAATTAGAAAGTTGCCATTATTGATGCCTTTTCAAGATCGATTTGCAGCGTTGTTAAATTCTTGTTAGATTCTGAGATAGCAACAGGGGTATCACCTAAAAATGACAAACGTTTAGCAAATTTTTTTTCAATTTCCTTCTATGAAAATATTTTTACAACTTTGCTCGGTTTCACTTGATTTTTCAACCGGCCGGCGTTCAGTAGGTCTTTCGGTACGAGTCCATACAATCTCCTGAATACATCTCTGAGTAGAGAAAGCCACGCGAATCAATCGGACACTTACGCAGCGCATCGGTCATCTCCAGTTGTCACTTGATATAAAAGAATGTGGCTGAATTACATCAAAGGATTTACCGCTGAGTGAACTTACTAGTTTACATATACTTTGCCTCTGTCATAATTCAATGAAGCGATAGTCAGAATCTTTAATGATAGTTTCCCTATATACAAAATAAGGCAGGGAAAAACAAAACCATGGATAACATCTGGAATTAACATCTCTGCAACTAACCTTCTTTCCTTGTATACGATTATAAAAGTTCCTACTGACACCAGTTTTCATTACTATTTTTATAAATATTGAACTATTATCCTCGAATAGTTAAATGCACAAAGCAAAGGAATTATAAAAAAAGATTAGATGATGCCCGAAACAAGCCTAGAGAACAGTGGTCCATCGTGAACACACTGACGGGGAACTCTAATAATTCAAATGACCATATAACTATGGACCCTAATATGTTTAAATTCAAATTCAAAATATGCTTTATTGTCTAAGACTTAAAATAATCTCATTGACAATTCTTCAAGTTTAGGTCTTAGTTTTAAAGTACTATTTATCAATGTTTTATCTATAAGAAATAAAATTAATAAATTGTAGTCATTCATGGCATGTTCTTTGTCTGGCTGAACATTGGCTGTCTCCTTATGAGTTCAAATCATTAAGAATTTCAAATCTCTTTCCAGCATCAGCCTTTTGTCGAACAAACTGTAGGGGGGGAGGCTCAGCCATCTTAACAAGCAAAAATATAATTTTTAAAGAGATTGGGAAAGTTTCAAGTCTGTCCATACAAAATGTTATCGAGTTAACCTGTATATGTGTCACTAAATTCAAACTGTATTTAATAGCTTTATACAGGCCATCTTCCGGATGTTTCAAAACTTTTATGGAAGTTTTGGGAGGAGCTTTGCGCACACTTAGTTTATCAAATAAAATCTTGGTTGTTGGGGATTTTAATGTGCATTTTAACACGGATAGCCCTAATTGTACAGAATTGTGTGATCTAATGGCCAGCTTTGGCTTTCAACAAAAAGTCTTTGAAGCTACAAGGCAAAACAACTGTCTTGATAATGTTTTCTGTAACTTTGAGAATGCTCTTGAGGTACGAATTGATGACCCCAGCGTATCTGATCACATGGGTATATTTCTAGAATACACTGCAGAGGTGGAGCAGGCTTCAGTGACGGTACAGAGGTGTGTATTCAGACCAATCCTGAGAGAGGTAGCAACTTGTTTTTCTCTTTGGTGGGGGCAACTTTATACAATTACAATGAAAAGTTTCCCCCTTTGTTAATCTCATTTCAGATCATTTCAAAACCTCATTCCCTGAAAAATCCTACATTAGGAGACAATTTTATAGAAATTCGTGACAATCTACACTTTTTTCTTGAACTAAGTAGGCAACATGAATTTAATTATCTCAGAAATCACATTAACCAACCTAAAAAAGAGTATCGAGCAGCAATAAAAGCAGCAAAGCAAGCCTCAAACGACCATCTCATATTAAACTCTCCTAATCCAATTAAAACTATGTGGAATATTATTAATGAATATAAAGGTACAACTAAAATAAGAACTCAACCAAATATTACCCCTGAGCATTAATTCTTACTTTCTGAACAAGGCTTCCAACACTTAATAACACTCCTGTTCCCCCAATCGACCCACTTGAAAGTGTTCTTGCCTTTTCTGAAGTGAGCTTTGACTTCCAACCAGTCACTTTTAATGAGGTAAGAAATATTATTGACTCACTACCCAATAAAAAGAGCAAAGACCCATTTAATTTCACAGTGAGCTTAATTAAAGGTATAAAAAATCTTATAATATCGCCTCTTACAAAACTGATTAATGCCTGTATAACTGAGAAAGTTTTTCCAAATGTACTAAAAACAGCCACTGTCATCCCAATATTTAAAAAGGGTGATGAAGATAAGGTATCAAATTACAGACCTATTTGCCTGTTGCCTATTTTCTCAAAGGTTTTCGAAAGGTGCCTGGCCCAAAGAATTTCCAATTTCTTTGAATCAAACAAGCTGTTTTCAAGTTCACAGTTTGGTTTTCGGAGGGGTTTGAGTACTACTGAGGGTATTCTTGATCTCGTGGCATATATCCGGAGTGCTTTTGAGCGGGGTAGCTATGTGTCATCAAACTTCTGTGACCTAAGCAAAGTGTTTGACTGTGTGTCCCACGAAATCCTCATCGCTAAACTGAGCAAGTACAACATGTCAGATTCAAGCATTGTATTGATAAAGTACTGCCTTTCAAACCGCTATCAGAAAGTGCGAATGGGACAGGTGGAATCAGAGAGAGGGTGTTTGCGTATTGGTGTTGGTCAGGGTTCTGTCATGGGCCCTCTATTATTTTTAATATACATTAATGACTTGCCGCTGACATGTCCATCAGCGCCTTTACTCTCTTTGCTGATGACACAACAATGTCTAACTGCAACAAAGATCTTGCAACAGCCATGGGAGCTTCGTGGGATTCACTGTCGAGGGCGGAGCATTGGTTTCTTTCAAGTCGATTATTCGTCAATGCAACAAAAACTCAATAATTGATTTTTTCTACTAGAGGGATTCCTGATGAAGAAGTGTTAGATTTCTCGGTGTTCTGCTTGATCCTGGACTTTTGTGGGATGAGTATACTAACTTTTTAAAAGGGAAGTTGTGCTCAAATATCTTCCTGCTCTGTGGACTGGCATCATGTGTTTCACAATCAGTATTGAAACAGGCTTATTTTGCTCTCTGCCACTTTCACATAAGCTACTCGATTATTGCTTGGGGTCATAGCGCAGGTGCGAATGTTATTTCTAGATTGCAGAGAAGAGCCATTCGCATTATCGCAGGTATTCCCTATACAGCAGATTGCAGACAGGCATTTGTAAGACTATATACTTACACTTCCATCCAATTTATACTTGAGAATCTCATCTATGTCAAATCTAATCTGCATATTTCGTGCCCATGCTGAGAGCCATAATTTTGATACAGGAAATAGAGTAGATCTTGTTCACAGCTTCCATCGACTTGAAAGGTGCAGAGATGGACCCTCATGCTTAGCAGTGCACTTCTTTAACAAATTGCCCCAAGCAATCAGACAATTGTCCCTCAATTCAAAATTAAAGTAAAAGAAATTCTCCTGGCTGGTGCTTTCTATACCCATGCAGAATATCTGGATGCTCACTTGTCATGATGTCTTAGATAATTTTGATGTTTTTATTGTGTCAATGTAAATTTTAATTGTGAAAGTTTTTTATTGTAAAATGTAAATTTAGTATAGTTTTTTTTTGTATCTCACTTATGGAGAATGTTTTCTTTTTAATGTGTATGTTTAAAGATTACTATTATACATACTCAACTTGATAATATACACAGTTACAAAGACTTCAAAGCAAATACGTTGACCTACATAGCTTTTTAACCAAGGAATCAGTATGCGAATCTCATCACAACTTCTGACAAGCCGCACCACTAGAAATCCCGTAACTGCCTTCTAAAGTTGTAAGAGCAAAGGCAACCTTACTCATCTTGTCACCGTTAAGCAGCAGCCTATTCGCCTCAAGGAACAGAACAATATCTCATACAGAAACCTCTCTTAAATTCATGAATTGTTTACAAAATAAATTGATCTACATTTATGGCCCTATTTTTTCTAGTTGTGATAAAAAATTAAGTATTGTAAATTTGGGGTTATTTATAAGCTTATTTTTTTTTCTTAATATATAAGTGAACTGTGGTTTTTTTTTTCGTTTCAAAACTCTTATGTAATTTTAAATTGTCTATATTGCAATAACAGCAACGACGATGTAAACAAATACTAGTTGCGGATTGGAGGTATGACATATCTTTGAAACAGGCAGCGACAGGTGATATTAAAAATGTGATGATGAAAATGTAAAATCTGATATTAAAGTAAGCAACACATGTATAGCACAGGGAAGTATTGTGGGTCAAATTCTGTTCGTTAATTATATAAATGATCTTCATGTGTCTATTAACAATGGGTCTTTAACGAACTATGCCAATGACGCCAACCTATGAATTTCAGGAAAAGACGGCACAAACTATTGAGAATGCGAAGACTACTTTCCGAGACTTGTAACTAGTTCAATATGAACGCATTAATTGTGAATGATTCTAAAGCAAATTTAATTGATTTTAGAACTAAAAAACTAAATTTAACAATACCTGACAGTATTAATTTTGAAGATGATGGATAAAAGCAGCTGCAAACACTGAATGGGGGTTCACAGAAATGAGTTCCTGTACTGAAATAATAATGTAAATAAAAGTTACTTAAAATTGGAAAGTATTGGTTATGCTATTATCACGCAAATTTTGAATCAGTTCTGAGATACAGCATTATTTTCTGGGCTTGTAATTCAAATATTTAAGATCTCTTTGGTCCAAAAGAAAACAAACAAGTCAATAAAGCATATGAAATTTAGCGAAACGTGTCTAGGTATATTTAGAGAGTTATCAGTTATATATGACTGTAAACACATTATATATCTATTAATGTTTGTTACGTGTATTCAAACATAGAGATAGATTTGGGGTAGAAGTTGTCCATAATTACATAAATACAAGAACTCTAAATTTTGATTTACCCCCGTAGCTAACATTAACAAAGAACAGGCTATTACATGTGCATAAAGTTATATAACAAGCTGCCTAAATCAGTAAATACTGTAAATAGTATATTAAAAAAATTACAACAAAATTGTTAGTTACACTAGAGCCATGTGTGCTAGAATGTAACCATTAGCAATATATTGTCGTATAACGTACCCGGCCCTGTTCAACATAGTTGAATCAGATAAGTAAAATTGTGTTTTGTCTTTATTTTGCCAATGATCGTCAAAATAGATTGAAAAGAAAATCAATGCCTACGTTGTGTTATTATTATATCTTACACAATTTTTATTTATTCGGATTGCGCTTCGAATAAACACAATTAGGGAAATTTGAGGGAAAGGTGCGTCATGTAAATTAAACCACAGATTCCTAATACGCCTAATTTATTAAAGAAAAGCGTGCCATACTCCGCCTGGAATTCACGAGGGAAAAGAGCATGGCAGAGAAAACCTCGATCACAATTCCTAAACCCAATTATGCTGTATAATCTATTAGTATTATAATTAATTAAATTACAGTCTCCCGCACCACAATGTGTAGTTCCACACTTGTAACAATACATTTCAAACTGAAGAGGTTTTTGTTAGTTAACCAGACGCCGGCGCCGCTGGTAGGTACTGAGATCCTGGATTACGGAGGCTACCCAGCTATTTAGTTGCAAATATGGGACAATACCATAGTATAGTTTTCTACTATGCCAATATCTCTAGAATGATCATTATATTTATAACTAGAATATCCTCCCGTCAGGGCAGGAAATGGTTAGTATAGATTCATCAAGGCCCTTGTGTACTCTCTCAGTCATTCTAATATTAAAACCCTAGCACGAAAAGACAGCAAATAATACATTTTATGTTTTCACTTAAAGCAGTGTTGTTCACAGCAGAACACGATTTCATTAAATATATACACAGGTTCAGGTGTAATCAAATATGAATTATCCATGAAAATAGAAGAAATATTTATGCAAATTACGTTTATAACAATATCCAAATATATACACATGTTATGCCATCAAATATGAATTATTCATGAAAATAAAGAAATATTTATGCAAATAATGTTAATAACAATATCAAAATATATTCACATGTTATGCCATCAAATATTAATTATCAATGAGATTACAAGAAATATTTAAGCAAATTATGT